>JACCGJ010016530.1:0-15819 GCA_013407085.1 Atriophallophorus winterbourni | reverse complement strand
CTACCAAGACGTTACTTGGATGGGTGCTACAGGGACCAACCGATTGTTCGACAGTTGGTAATCATGTAAGTGTTCTCACCGCACAAACACAAGAACGACAACGATGGAACAACACACGTCACAAATTGATTCCCGCTGATGTAGTATTGGTTGCGTCTGAAGAATTGTCGAAAATGTCGTGGCCGCTTGGTATTATTGAGACAGCGGAAGTGAGTGATGATGGTTTGGTACGAACGGTCAGCATACGAACAAGGGATGACGTGATCCGGCGTGATATTCGGAAAGTATGTTTGTTAGAAGGGTCCCAAGAGGTGGGTGACTTGAGTAAGGATCAGGACAACTCTTCTTTATAAGTCAAGAAGCATCACCTGAGGATGTGGTGAGTCTGCGGCTTGCAACCGCATTCTCTATAAAAAGCTACTAATATCCAATGATGGTGATGTAATGTGGCGGAAGTGACTCGCCACTAAATAAAGTCATTTGCTGCTCTGAATTCGTTAGGGTATTCGTCGAACAATCGTTGTACAGTTAAGCCCTAGAAAGAATTTGGTCGGAGGTGTAAGGTTCAAAGTAGTTTGAAATTCTTCCTTTCCCTTTAACATTTCTTTTATTTTGAACCTAGTTACAAAACCTGAATTTTGTGTAATAGATTTTGCTTGTGTTTAATTTTCCTACAGTATTTTGATATAAAACTTTTCTTTTTGTAATTATTTCTGTTATTGTATATCTTTTCTGTACACGCCTTCGGTCAAATGTTTGTTTTAATTTATTGTTTCTGCCATTGTCGGTAATTGTTGCGGAATTTGGTTGACATTTTGGGCTTCAGTATTCTGCTTGAATTTGGACGCTATTTTGAGTGTCATTTTTGATTGTCACAGAAAGTTTGGACGACATTTTGGTAAATCGATTCTTATTATTTTTATATCAAGTCGTCTTTTGTTTGAATTGAATTTGATTCTGGAGTATTTGGCTCCATTGTTGCTGTGACGTTCCTATACAATGAAGGTTTGTATAGTTAATTTTGTTGTAATTGTTATTAATTACAGTACGGTAGAATATCCCAATAGTTGTTTTGAGTTAATCGAAATAAGAAACGGGTGGACTACGCGTAACTCACGTCACAGACAATTCAAGCTCTCATACAAATTTTATGAAAACGCTTGACTTACTAGGTTACAAACAATTTATTGATAGACCAACTAGAAAGGGCAACATTCTTGACTTAGTCTTTACTATAAATATTGATCCAAACAACTTACTAATACTTCCTTTCTACTTTAATGGGGACCATAAAATATTATTCTTACATCTATCATGCACTTGCAAAGCTACCAATGAGGTCAAGACTTTTCACCGTTTCATCGATTGAAACTTACTTTCAACACTAAAAAGGATTGAAGATTTGTCTCAATTCTTTCTTTCACATGATTTTCCAACTATATCCTCAACATAAAATACGAAAATTATAAGTTTGATCGATAAAGCTAGCAGTTCTGAAAACGCATAAAACAAACTAGGCTCGAGAAAATGGAAAAAAATAAAAGAGTGGCCTACAGTTGCAATTAACAATAACGACATCTTTTATCGTTTACGTTCCTATAAACTATTGAGTGACCACAAACTCATTCTAGACCACATATTGATTGCATCGGAAAAAAGAGCACTGAACAGTTGTGATAAACTTAAATCACTTAGCAGGTTATTTAAATCACAATCCGTAAACTCAACCAGCAAAGTAGATTTTATTATTCAGGATCGAACTTATAATTCGGCAGAAATAAAAATTACGGACCCTATTACAATCTGCGAAGAATTTCTTAATTATTTTAATACTACTTACAATACTTCCATCTACAAAGATATGACTAGAACATTTCGGTCACCTAGTGTATTAAACACTACATGCATAAATATGAATGATATTAATGAAGTCTGCAAGCAAACTACGTTCAGTCTCAAGCCAGAAATAACATGCATTCCACCCGCTATTTGCAGAATGCGTGGTGACGATTTTAACCTTCTTCTACTGAACTTATTTAACACTTCAATCGAATCTGGAATCTTCCCTTCAGAATGGAAACACTCTGTCGTTACACCCAGACATAGATCTGGCTCAAAGCACACGTTATCAAATTATCGCCCAATTAACCACACAGCAATACTATCTAGATTACTTGAAAAAATAATTAAAAAAAGCTATCTAAAATCACTTATCTCCAAGTTTCTTCTCTGAAGCTCAACATGGCTTTCTAAATAAAAGATCATGCATTACATGTCAGCTTGAATGCCTTGACTATATTACTACATCGATTGGGGAAGGTTCGGCATTTGTAGTTGTCTTCCTAAAGCATTCGATACTGTTCCTTATAAGATATAATTATTATCGAAACTTGAATCATATGGCATCGGTGGTAATCTTCTTTCCTGGTTAACTTCTTTTCTTACTGATCGCACTTACTCTGTTGAAGTTAATGGCCGTAGATCACGCAGCCTACCCATTCCCAGTGGGGTAATTCAAGGTAGCGTATTAGGCCCCTTACTATTTCTTATATATAAATGACATACATAACGTCATTTCACATAGCAAACTGTTCTTATTCGCTGATGACATGAAAGTTGTCATCACTTTCCCAGCTAATCAAGTACAAACTATATTGCTCGACTAAACAATGATTTAGCTGCACTTGCAGATTGGGCAAAAAATAATGGTCTAACGTTCTCAACAGCAAAATCTAATTTTATGCCTATAAGATGCACGATACAAAATAACTCAATCCTTCTAAACAATAATGCAATTCAAATGATTGACAGCACACGTGATTTAGGATTTCGATATTCTTCATCACTCACTTTCAACGAACAGATACGCCACCTTATTACTAAAGCCAGACAAAGTATGAATACTATACACAGATCTATAATTCAGCCTCATTGTAAACTAGAAATGTATAAATTATTCACCATTCCTATCTTTGACTATTGTAACATAATATATACTAATATAAATAAAACCGATAGCATAGTTTTAGAAAAGATACAACGTTCTTTCTCAAAATCAATAATCGGTATACCACCAAACAATCCTATAGAGAAAGATGTATACAACTGAAACTCGATCCTCTATGGTTTCGCAGACTTAAGCATAACCTCATCTTATTCTTTAAAATACTGTCAACGGATAATATGGAAATACGTTCGAATATTCATATACGGCATGATTCTAAATATAGCTTGAGAAACAGTGAAAAAACTATTAAGTTACCAAGGTTCCGTACTAAAATGAGGAACAATTTCTTCTTGACTAAATATGCTAAACTGTGGAATCTTCTTCCAAAATATATAAGACTCAGTTCCTCTTTAAATGAATTCAAATCACATCTAGCTTCATTTCTTACCATAGAAAAAATTCGCAAACTTCTTAATTTAAATGTTCTACCTGATGATTTATATTATAATTGCATTCCTGGGTATTGATATTAATTAAACGTTCATAACGTTCGAAACAACATTCTCTCGCTTCTGAGTTTTTTCTCCACAGCGAAATTCTTAATCCGCACCAAAATGAAATCGGCCCCCAGACCTCAAACTAGTGGAATAAATCACCTACGCCTATGGGACAAGAAAGCGGTTCATCGTCAGGAAAGATCAATTTATTTACAACAATCAAAATGAAAAAGTTTGGAACACCAACAATAGAGATTCTTCGCGCATCTTCGATTAACCTTATCCGTTGATCATCAGTGTTGCCGAAAACATTCAAGACTTTTCCTCGTATTAGCTGTGTTTTCGTACTATATCATATCACGTACCGATTACCTGAAAACAACTTTAAATACAGTTACCTTTATATTTATTGAACGTTAAATTCCGCTGAAACAATTGACCTTGAACAAATTATTTTTATAAATGTACATACTATAATCTGATTGCAAAGCTATTAGAAATTATTGATCATGTTTAGCATGCCCTGGATTTCCAAGAATTAAATTTATTTATTCATTTATTTAACTCTATCAGTCAAGTAATTCTTTATCCAGTTTAATAGTCTGCCGCACACCCCGAGCTGCTCCAATTTTTGTAGCAGTATGCTGTGGTTAACACGGTTGAAAGCTTTAGGTATGTCCAAGTAACAAGAATGAATAGGGAATCCATCGTCTACGGCTCGAGTCCAATTATCAAGAGTTATGAGGAGATTGGTGAGACAGGAGTGTCTTGTCCAGAATCCGTGCTGTGCGACGGAAATCAGATTATTGTGTTCCAAATGTTTAATGAGTTCGTCAGCTACAAGTCGTTCGAGAACTTTAGAGACCACTGGCAACAACATGACTGGTCTGTAGTTAGACACATCAGATCGGTTCCCTTCTTTGTATATCGGAGTGATTAATCCACTTTTACAGTCATTAGCAACCGTGCTACAACTCAAGGACAGGTTGAATAGGTCAAAGAGTGGTGAGAATAGAGCATGGGCGCATTGTTTTAGGATGAATGATGTCATGTTATCAGCACCCGGGGATTTTTTGTATTTAACCCGCGTAGCTTTACCAGGACACTCTCAGGTTCCACCACGATTTCGCGTATTGTATTTTGCGATCTAAATGCAGGTATATCGTATGATACGCGCTCGTTAGTGTAGAACACTCGAGAGTAAAATTGAGCGAGTTCGTTAGCTGCTTCGAAAGCTGCGGATGTAGTTCCAGTCGTAGCAAGTAAAGCGGAAACACCTGGCTTTACCCTGGCCTTTCTGTTCACGATCTGGAAGAGGAGCTTCGGATTTCGTTCAATTTTATCCATCAGATTGAATTGATACTTTTCTTCATCCTCCTGGACAAGTTAAGTAACTTTGTTTCTCAACAAACTGTAAGATTCCCAAGATTCAGGTGTTGAATGCAGTATGTGGATTCTCCACGCACAGTTTTTCACCTTTATCGATTCCCGTGTTCGACACCGGACCACGAATTTGACTCCTTTTCGCAGTTGTTTTGAAACATATTTCGAGTGGAGTTCTATTATTCGATTTATTTTCTGAAGTATCGATGACCAGCATTGTTGGAGATCAGTGCTAATCGGTGCCCAGTCGGTGACTTCTTGCAAAGACATTAATAATGCAACGGTATCGATTTTTCTGATCATCTTCTGAGCATCACTTGCTATTTTCGCTTCAGATATATAGTCGAAAACAATGACTACATGATCACTCTTTCAAAGAGGTGCTTCATAGCGGATATCCTCGATGACATTTTCTTCGCCAGTCAGAACAAGATTGAGAATGGACGGTGTGTTTGTGCATCTGAAGCGAGTGCCGCTTAAAAAGTAGTTGAATAAATTAAATTCGTTGAACATTTTGTAGAATAGATGATCAAGAGAGTTCACCGGTGGAATCTCGCTTTTAAGTAAATTCGGGGGATTAAAGTCACCCTTGATCAGGACGTTGTTTTGATATCTGGAAACAACCAGCTGAGTTTTCTCAATTATACTAGCGTTGTATGCGTCGTCTGCTGATGGTGGTCAGTAAATCACACTAACAACACAATTCAAGTCAACAAGAAAGTGTATCTTCCAGTATCAAATCAATATCCGTGATTTCTCTGAACCTAAGGTGTTGATCATAGTAAATAGCAACACCTCCTCCACGATCTATTCGAGTACGATGAAAAAGAAACATGTTTAGACTGGAAATTTCCTCCTCAACTTATTGCCGATTGAGATAAGTTTCCGTTACGGCTATCAGGAGTGGTGAATATTTTTGACAAAGGTCGATTAGTTCAGGTAACTTATTTATCAAACATTGTGCGTTGATGTACAAACATTTGATGCTTGATCTTGATAAAAGTGTTGGATGATGAGTATTTAAACAGGTCAATTGAGTACGTGTCAAAAATGTTGGTTAATTACATCAACGACTCCGATAGAGTCGGTCGACATCCGTTTTTGGAGCAGGAGTCCATGCATCACTGTGCTCAGTGCCAACACGTCCAGCAACTTCCACGATAGAGTCAGCTTTCAGGTGTTTACTGATAATATTGATCACTCGTGGAACTTTGTATCGATACTGGTTCTAATTGTTAAGCACGGTGTTCAACATAGTGGTGGTCAAAAGTGTCAGTTCAACGGGTTGTGGACCATTACCTTCGTAATTCGATGACGTATCGATGACCGTTACATCGGTGGTTTGGATAGCATTACTAATAAATCTCCATTGTTGTAAGTCGTGGTTGGATTTACACTTCGTAGCTGAACCAACGGCAACTTCTGGGACATTCAAGAGAATAAGGATGCGCTTGTCGCGATCGTTTGTTCTCTTTTGGTTACCTTGCGGTGGAGATTTTGTATTCTCTGACCAGGGCACGTCAAGAAATACACGAGATGTATTTTCTATGCCGTCCCCTAGAAGCGGAGCCTTCAAATCAGCCGTGCACAAAAGATCAATTTTCTCCACATTATTTTTCGTCATTCTCCTTAATTTGTCATGTTTCCATATTAACAAAGGACGATTTTTAACGTGCACAGTTCAAAACAATTACGTGATGTCGTGTTTTCCAGTGAGAATTCTGATATAAAAAAACTTTGGCTATGCTATTCGGGAAAAACTGGATAATATATTGAAGCAAGCATTGAAAAAGAAAAGGAAACATCGTGCAGGCTGGCAAATCGCTCTTTGTCGCCGTCATGACTTATCTAGAATGCATTTACCTCGTATTTTATCATCAAACGTTCGTTCGCTGTTGTCCAATAATGGTGAAATTTCACAACTGCTCAATTCAAAAATTTCAAAGCATACCGGCATTGCCATGTTTCAAGAAACCTGGATTCACTCGACAATAGAAAATGAGTTGCTCTCCATTGAATGATTCAACTGTTTTCGTCTTGACCGAACCGGTCCCTTGAAAAATCTTGGTGGCGGTGTTATGACATATATTCGAAACGACTGGTGTTCATGATGCAAACAGATTTCTACTTTTGACAAACTTGAAATATCCTGCCTGGCTGTCGAATGCAAACCCCGACATCTTTCTAATTTTCAATCCCTTATTTTGATAAATACTTATGTTATCCCCAATTGTCAATCTAACGTTTTTAATGCATTCATTGATACACTCCTAATGAAACTTGCTTTTTTTCTAAATTCTTTGATTCTTTTAGCTGGCGACCTCAATGACTGCAATGTATCTATCTTTTCCCTTTTGTCGCTCAAAAACTTCGCCCTTGAATTTATGGATGCAATGGACATAGATACCTTACTCGCACTAATAGCAGAAAGGTGACTTTCAGAGCTTGTCAGCACGACAATATTTTCAACCCTCAGGGACATGCTTTCTAACACTGATTTCAACATTTTTCATGAAGATGATGTCTCCGTAGAATGTGATGTTGTGACATCCTGTCCTAACTTTTGCTTTGAAATCAGTTGTCCTAAAGAAACTATATTTGTGAGTCCTCACCGTTTTTTCTCTGTCCACCTAAAACGCTTAAGAAGATTGAGAGTGAAAGCCTTCAAAATACATGATCATAAAACTGTTGTGTTGTTTTCCCAGTCAATCAAGCTCGAAATTCGACGTCTTGAAAAGCTGTACACGAACACACTTCTTGGAACGAAAGACAATCGTCACCTATGGCGTGCGCTTAAAGAAATTTGTGGAAAGAACAACAGGAAATCCCCACCTATTTTTGACATTAATTCCTTAAACGAATCGTTCGTGCACCAAATTGCTGATAATGACTGTGAAGAGAACTTTATTTTGCCCCCATCCTCCTTTTTCGATTCATCTTTCACGAACGTTCCTGAGGTCTTTTGTGCACTTTTGGCTGTCTCACGTTTTAAGGCTGCAGGACCTGATAAACTCTTGCCCAGTGTACTAGAAGAATGTGCTGGAGTGCTATCATCCCCCATCACATCCATTTTTAATCGTTGCATGAAAAGAGCAATTATGCCGGATTGCTGGATATCTGTCTGCATTAGCCCGATTTCAAAGAAAGATCCCGGTAAATACCGTCTTATCGCGTGCACGTCGCAGTTGCTTAAGGTACTTGAGAAAATTGTTTTACGGTGACTCGTGTCCAGCTCTCAGTTGGCGTACCGGAAAAATCGTTCAACTATCGATGCTGTCGCTGTACTCACAGATTTTATCTCACGTTCTCTAGATAGCAAATCTAGAGCTGTATAAACGTGTTTTTGAATTACACAAATGCCTTTAACAGTGTTCTAAGAAACTCCTTACTTCAAAAATTATCTGATAATGTCGTCACGGCAAATATTCTTCATTGACTGTCATCCTATTTTGAGGGTCGTGTCCAATACACAGTCGCGAACGGCCAAACCTCCCGTTAAATAGCTATTCCCCGTGGTGTCCTTCAACGAGCAATATTGTCCCCATTTCTATTTTCCCTTTATATTTCTGATCTTCCCTCTGAACTATCTGCACGTACCCTCAAATACGCTGATAATTTTGCCATTGCAGTAAATCAAAATCGTCTGATCGAGAAATATGCCTTAGGATCAATGGTAACGAACATTGGTCAATGGTACTCCACGATTGGTTTATCGCAGAATCCTTCTAAATGCAGCGAAATTGTATTTTCCAACATGATTTGACAGCGTCCTTTAGCCTTTCATCAAGATATTCCTCGCGTTTGTCTTAACGGCTTGGTGTTCGACAGATGTTTCAGCTTTAAGTATCTTGGTGTTACAATATCTGAAAATCTTAGCTGGACTGAACATGTTACAAGAGTATTCACAAAAGTTCGCCAACTGTCATTCCACGTACTACGTCTCCGTTCATTCTCCGTTCCACCAAATGTCATTCACCTTTTCGTTTTTTCTTGCATCATTCCCCACCTTCTTTTCGCATCTTCTGTGATTTTTCCCGGCCTCTTGGAAAAGGATTTTACGATGATCAGAAGATGCATTAAGCTCATCTCAAGATTGAGTTGTGTTTCCGCTGATGACATTCGAGACACTATTGTCAGTCGTCATTTTAGTGAATGCAGCAGATTGATCGCGAACATTTCTGCTGATAGTTTACATCCATTGAACAAAAGCCTTGTTTCTTGCAGATTTTTTTCCTCTACCCGTAGCCGGTACGTTATTTCCTATTCAAGAACGAATAAATTCAGAAATTCGTTTATCCCATACTTGGCCCGATACATGGTACAGCAATCAAAAGCTGTTGCGGAGTTGAAAGAACGCTTGACAATTTTGTAATGATGCCACGATGTCCCAGTTATTTTTCGAGTTAATTTTTTAAATTCCCCTAACATTTGTCTAGCCCATGGTAACCTGACACTTTTTTAGCCCAAATATTACTTCATTGTGTGGCACTTCATATATTTTATTTTATTTGCATTATATAAAAAACCTAATTTATTGATGCTATGGAGTTGGAGATTTTTAATTCACGCTGAGATTTCCTGTTCTCTTAATTCTTTTTTATCCCCGTCGCATTTGTCTAGCCGAGGTAACCTGACACTTCATTGGTCTATGTATTATTTCATTGTGCGCACGCTATACATATTTTTATTGGTGTTATGTGGAGAAATTAATCTATTGCTAAAAATTCGTGAACACGAATAAAGTCATTCTTCTTCTTCTTCAAAAGTTTGTCGACAGAAGTACATCTTCTAAATCCTTCTCATTTTGCACGACTACCTTGAGCAACCGCGGCTTGTCTTGGTGTAGCGCTTTGGGGGGACGACTCAAGCGAATCAACGGAACCGGGTGGATCGCTTTGAGATTCATGCGGATGCACATTTTCAAACATTCAGCTAAATTAATCTAATGTCTATTCGACAATAATGTCTCAGTCAACTCTGGCACGTTGGTGCAGATGACACTAAGAAAATTTCATTTCGAGGCAACTTTCACTAATGTGGCATTCGATGTGAACGGTTTCGGCTTTAAGACTTTTTAAACACTCTCTTGGGTGCTGTGCTGCAACACATCAACCTTTTCCAGAGATTGGTTTGGTGGTGGTAAAGTTGAGCGAATTCGTCTTTTTAATTTACGTGTTCTAGGCTTGATTAATTGCTCTACAGCATTTTTCACTCGTGCAAGCTCCACTTCCAGTTGCCACAGTCTACTCTCTATTGTATTAGACACTTTTCCAACAGATTAATGTATACTCTTGCAATGATAATTTATATTTTAATTTCTACAGGCATGACAGAAATAAAAAACAGATGAATAGTCATTATCGTTCACTAGCCTTACACACTCATCAGTTAAAGTCTCATCACATGACACGTGTTGGTGGAACCCACAGAAAGCACATTTAAATGAAACAGCATCAACGCTTACCGGATTTAACCACGTGATGCAGAGGTCACAACGATTCAGTGTCGCCGTCGTCTGAATATTTCTCACGGTCACAGCTGGATCGATATTTTTCGTGGTCCGGGCAGTGGATCTCGTTACACGCTCGCACATGTTTGTAGGTTGCATTGGGCGTGTCGGTTGATCGAAAATGGGTGTTTTGTCCGTCGAGTGATTTGACTGTGTTCGTTGGCGAGATTTCAGCATTAAACAGTTAATCCGCAGTAATTCGTGAACCACAAAATATAAAACACAAAATAAGGCATCGCAACTTGTAGCTCGACCGACTGGCGGCTCTTTGACTTGATAGCACTGCTGAAAGTTGGGAAACATTCCGTTTGCTAAGAAATAAGGTAAACGAACTTGTTGTTGACGACAAATTGAATTATCAAAAACATTTACTCGACAAAATGGAATCAAACTCAAAAATTCTCTATCAGATCATAAATAACCGGACTAGAGTAAAACCAGGGGTTGCCGCCATAAAGACATGTGATGGAATAACAACGACAGCATCGCAATCAGCCGAAGTTTTAGCCCAATTTCTCCACTGTCTTCAGTCCACCAAACGCCGTAACCAGTCCTTCGACCTCCGTGATCTCGCCAGAAAACGTTTTACAGCAACTAACTTTTAGCTCGGACAGTGTCCTCCGTACATTGTTAAAGCTCAACACGAAAATGTCTCCTGGAGCTGATGAAATTACACCGCTGATCCTCAGAAGCTGTTCCTATTCTTTGTGTACACCGCTTACCTACTTATTTAACCTCTATATAACCCAAGGTTTTTTCCCCTGTGAATGGAAGACTGGTATCATTACCCCCATCTACAGAGGATGGAACCGTTCTGAAGTATCCAATTATCGACCAGTAACACTACTACCGGTGATCTCTAAAGTGATGGAGCGCCTCGTTGCAAACAGCATCACAAATCACCTGGAAGATAATTGCTCGCTCGCGATCGAACAACATGGCTTCAGAAAAAGACACTCTTGCCTTTCAAACCTTCTCCTTGCTGTCGATGACTGGACACAAGCTGTGGACAAAGGTTTCACCATACATGCTTGTTATCTGGATATGTCCAAAGCATTCGATCGTGTTAACCACAGTTTGTTACTACAGAAAATAGAGCAAAGTGGCATCAAGGGCTCATTACTAACCTGGTTGGAGGATTATCTCCGTGACCAAGTTATTCGAGTAAGTGTTGATGGTGCTTCGCCACGGCCCATTACAGTAACAAGTGGAGTGCCGCAGGGATCGGTGCTCGGACCAATTCTTTTCTTGCTTTATGTAAACGATTTACCAAAAATTGTTCGGTGCAAAATCTTGCTATTTGCGGATGATATCAAGTTGTGGACACAAGTACGCACAACTGAGGATTGCAGACAGCTTCAGCTGAACCTCAATGTCTTACAGGAATGGTCGGTTAGAAATGAACTTCCTTTCAATGTGATGAAATGCAAGGTATTGACAGTTAGAAAACCCTTCGAGTTCTCTAACACCCTTGGTTCCCATACTCTTGAAATAACTGACAAGGAGAAGGACTTGGGTGTGTGGGTGGGCAGCACGTTGAAACCGTCACACAACGTTAAGGCTGTCTACGAAAGGACGTCAAATGTACTGCTTCTGCTGAAACGCGTATTTGGGAGTTCCACGAAGCCGACTGTTCATCGAATAATTAATACCTACTTGTGGCCCACAATGGAGTATGCGGTTCAGGCTTGGTCACCCTGGTTAATGAAAGACATCAATCTCTTGCAGCGAATATATCATCGAACCACGAAGCTCGTGTGCGGCTTGAAGCACAAACAATACGAAGATCGTATTGCAAACCTCAACCTCTTCGACTCTCCTTACCGACGTCTTAGAGGTGATCTGATCCTAATGTTTAACATATTGCATACCCCCAGCCATCCCCTTAATACACTATTCACACGACAACCACCAAGAACCAGCCAGAGTCATGAGTACACAGTACTAATTCCCGACTCGCGACTGAACTGTCGAAGATATTTTTATTCTGTACGTGTATGTTTCACTTGGAACTCCCTACCCTCGAATGTTGCACATGCACCCAACTTGGATATATTCAAATCCAGCTTAGACAAATTCCTGTCGACCCATCCGAACATTGAGACTATGTATTCCACAACCTAATAACTTTGAACTCACACATCAAATCATCTCGACCCCATGAACATACATGTGCCACTCCATTGAGTGAAAACAGTTTCTATCATTTGGATTTTTACCTGATCCCCGAACGGTTCAGTAAGCAAACAAATCCCGTTTTTACTGAGATATGTTATTTGTAAATTTCCATATTATCTGTGGTTTTTGTAAAGCTATATGCATTTTAAACCATTAAAGTTGAATTGAATTGAATTGAATCGATGTGGTTTTTGCAATGAATGCAAAATTTGTATGATAGCTGGTGCTGGGAAAAACTTTTTGCGCGTGAACAAAATGTTCTTTTCCCGTTAAACTGGTAACTTTGCTGTAATTTGACGTGCGATGTCGAAAAGTATGAAATCCGGTGGACATCGTTAAGTGATACTCGGAATTCTTCAAATGGTATACATCCGTGCAGATGCGACGAAGATATGATCGAAATTGTCAGAGCGACGAAAAATACGTCCGCACAGTAGCGTGTAAGTGTGTGATATTTGGTTCCATCGACTCATAAAAGAGATATTTATGAAATCAAATACTTTTCGCCACTAGGCAATAGCGACTACGCTGTAATTCTTCTCGACTGGACTTTAGTGCATCCTAGTCCCCAAGTAAAGATGTCCCGCAACTTTGGTCGAATGGACATCGTCCAACTACAAACTCAATCAATGAATCTAAGTTGGAACCCAGACGACTTAGAACCTATTGTAGAAATCAGGTGGATTATTATAGAAGGGCACCTTTTTCAACTACAGGATAGTTTTTCTTCTCTAAAACCAGAGAGAACGCGAGGAAAACCCTCTGGTGGAGCGCTTCTATTCGCAAGGTTTTTAGATGTCGTGACAGTAGCTGAAGGGCTTACCAATTATGTGGAACACACAGAACTAGACTGCAGTACATACAGACCACAAATTCAGCTGTTGCGAAGCAAAGGGAAGCTTAAATGGACTTCGAATCCCGACTTGCCAAAAAACATTAACTTAAAAGATTTTTATGGATATGTTCAGTCCAAGCGATCAATAAGAGAAGAAATAGGTACGTTAGTGTTGGATGATGGCAATACGGCTTTGACTGCCCTAGAAAAAGCCGATGCGTTACATTTATTCTTCTGCAGTGTTTATGAGCGCAGTTCAGGTAACTGTTTAGAAACTCACGAGTGCAGAGCACCTCTCTTTAGCTCGGAGGAGGTTAATCAGGAAATGGTCACCACAATTCTGTCGCTGCTGGATAAAACTAAGTCAGCTGGCCCCGACCGTATACATTCGGCTATTCTTAAACCGCTTGCGAATATAGATTGCCTTGCAATCAGAAATCTTTTCGAAGCTACCTTACTCCAATGTATACTACCGGATGACTGCAAACGAGTGGCGGTAATAGCCATATACAAAAAGGGTCCCATTTCGGATGTACGCAACTACAGGCCAGTAAGCCTGACAAGCATTCTTTGCAAGTGCTTAGAAAAAATCGTTCTGCATCAGGTATGTAAACATTTGTTAGCCAATTCCTTACTATCCGATGACCAGAACGGATTCTGGAAAGGAAAGTCCTGCCTAACCAATCTTCTAAGCTTTCTTGACGAAGTAACATTACGCCTCGATGAAGGGAGAGTAGTCGAATTTTGCTATCTTGATTATCAAAAGGCATTTGACTCAGTGAACCATAGGTACCTTCTGCACAAACTAAGTATGTGTGGCGTCACAGGTGACCTACATCGATGGTTAAACAGCTTTCAAACTAGTCGCACTAACTATGTTAAAATTCCAGGGGTGTGCTCAGAGGAATCACTCCATTACTTTTTCTCATTCTTGTAAACGACCTGGCAGCGTGCTTGAGTTCACGCTGCTTTCTGTTTGCTGATGATGTTAAGATCCTGGGAACCGACAGTAGAGATACGCTTATATCTGATTTAGACAAAGTAATTGAGTGGACAAAGACCTGGGACTTGACACTAAACTTTGGGAAGAGCTGTATTCTGACGACTGATTTAGCGACAACCCAACTAAAAGTTGGTAATGGATTCATCAGAATAGCTGCTGCTCAGAAAGTGGAGGATCTTGGCATTACTATAACAGGCGATTTTAAATGGGCTACTCAATGTGCCGAAGCTGCAAACAAGGCTCGCAGAGAATTGTTCAGACTTCGCTCAGCGTTATCTTCATTCAATCAATCTTCATTCCCTTATACAAAGTAGTCGTGCGGCCTCACTTGGAATACTGCGATCAATCCTGGTCACCGTACTTAAAAAAAGATATAGCATGTCTCGAAAGGGTTCAGCGCCTTGCGAATAGGATGGTTGAGGGTCAGACAGGTAAAACCTATGAGGCTAGACTCAAGGACCTCGGTTTGTTCTCACTAAAGAGACGGCGGCTGCGAGGTGACCTAATAGAAGCCTTCAAGATTCTAAAGGGTCTTACAGGTGATAATATTACTGAACTCCTTAAACTTGCCCTAAAGCAGCTACAAGGGGAAATTATATGAAACTTCTTAAGAGTAGGCCCAGGTTGCCTGCACGTGAGCACTTTTTCAGCAATCGTGTGGTAAACTTCTGGAACAAGCTCTTAGATTGTATAGTAAGCCTCTCAAATGTGTCAAGCTTTAAAAGGGAATTAGACGTTAAATGGTCTATCATATTTCCGGACATTGTCTAATAAAAAAACTTTAAAAAAACCTATTTTTACATTTTTATCATATCTGTCTAGGCCTGTACAACCTGACAGCAAATTAGCCCACAAGCAGTCTATGACGGTGTTCAACTTTGTCTCGACTAGGCTAGTGATTACATACACCATACATTGTTCACGCATATTATTGCATTGTTTCCTGAGTAGCTGACCTCTCACCGTTCTGGTGAAGAGAAAACCTACCTCACATTCCAAATATTCGGAAACAAGAGCGTGTGGAAAGTACGAAGTGTATACTCGATATCGAAGTGCTGGGTGCTCAACTGCATACCGTCGAAGGAAATCTGGGCGCGTGATTTGCTTTTAGCCACCTTCAACCACCGCATGGTTGGGATCAAGCCTTCCACGCCCACGGTGCGAGTTCATCGTGTGGGTAGATGGAAGATGGACAACCGGCCTCGACCGATCCTAGTCGAGTTTAAATTTCAGGCAGATCGCGATGTGTTTTTGTCTAAGGCGGGACGCATAACTAACGCCACCTCAGACAAACTCCAAGTGAAGAATGACAACCCTCCTTTTGATAGGAGGCAGTACAGTGTAGCTCCGACTGGGATTAACTTAGCTGTAGGGTCACCCACTCCCCTTCAGCCTGAAGCGAAGCCGATCGCCACTGCACCAACAACGATCTACCGGAGCGTGCATCACCTATGATCTTGCTATCAG
>JACCGJ010016527.1:0-11664 GCA_013407085.1 Atriophallophorus winterbourni | reverse complement strand
TGTAAGGGATGGGGATGTGAGCAACACAATACTTTGGTCATCCATAAGCGCCTCGAGTGCTTGACCAATAATCACTTTGTGATTTGGTGTCTGAACATCGTGGTTCGTTGTACGAACCCTTTATAACAGTTGGCATACACGTATAACCTTGTTAACATTTCGTTTTATTGTTAACGTCACTTTCCTAAATTTAAAATGATGATTTCTTACCCATTCACGTCATATAAGAATCCTTCTTTGGTATTACGATTGAATGTTACTAAGGACATGTTTATGTGATATTATACGCTATTTTTAAAAAACAAAGTTTCAACACCTTAGTTAATCGTGATGCTTGAAAAGTATCAAATCGGTGCATCGTGCAAAACAAAAACAACATCCGAACAACAACTCAGACTTTTCACGCGCGATGTATACTGGTACACTCGGGCATCGCCGATGCATTTGGTCATCACTCAAAACTTCACAAATCTCGTCCGAAATGTGCGCTGGAACGTGCTGCCCAATGTATTCAATTACCAAAATCCAACTTACAAACCCTCCCAATCTATTTAACCACAAAACCTTTGAATGTGCAACACTATTTCACCAAACACTTGTCCCGAAATACACACATCTTGTCTTCTTGTTTTCCAGCGTGGTAATTTTTCAATGGTATTACTGATATTGATACTTCTTTCTTACTACAAAGTAGATGTTCAAATTTATAGTGAATGAATATGAAATTTTGATTTGAAAAAAATATCGCTTGTTGTTTGTTAACACAGAGAGTTTCATGTGATAATTTGGTTACTCAATTACTTAAATCCAGTTGTATTTCATCGTGTATGGTCCATTCAAAATATACGTAGTAGATCTGATACGAATCTCGTATCACGCTGAGGTATATCGGTTTTTCCTTTTATAAGGGTTCGACTAAATACTGTTTCTCCCAATGACGTTGTTAAGATTACAAGCCTTTCGTATATGTTCTGAAGTTGTATTTAATTTGGTTGTTACACCAAATGCCACACTATCATTTTTTCGAATTGTCAGCTCCTCTGTATGTTGGATTCCGGATGTCTCGTGAACAGCAACGCTTGCTCTTTGTGCTAAAGCCAGTTCTCCATTTGGAACCACCCTTAGCGTACATCTCTGCACACTGAAGGAAAAGATATTTAATCCGATGACCCGGATAATAACAGGGGACAATCAGTCAACTGCTAAAATTATGCCCAAAATGACGCAAAGTTGAAAACACCAATATATTAACAGGCAGGTGAAATGTTTATGTCTCATTGAAAGGACAACACATTTCAATAATGTGTCGACTGTTCACGGTATACTTTCATCCATTTGGCTATTCAGAATAAAGAACAATCAAATAAAATTATTTAGGTATTAGCAGCAATTAAAGAGGATTGCTAAGAAAAAGTTGTCAGCTTTAAAACATGGCACCTAGAAGGTCCGACCCATGTTTAGCTCAAATGACAACATAAGGAATATAATCAGCTGTTCTAAGTATCCTTATAAGTATACATTTCATCAAACTGTTATTATTGATGATATTCTATAGCAGAAAATCAACGTCGTTACCTCGTAAAATATATGGATACTAGGCTATGTTGGAAGTAAAACTACACATTTGTTTAAACGTAAGGGATTCTGAAGAGCAACAATTTCACTTTTCGAAGGCCTAATAAATATAGTAGGAACCATGCAGCAACTAGTTTGTACTTTGGATATTGCAGTGCAGAACAGGATGAATTAGGTTTGTTAACAAATATGGACTGGCGCTGTCGTGTATGCGTGATGAAGACAATGCTACGCTAAATCACACAATTGGTCTTGCAAATATGCCAACTATTTGTGCAATGTTTCTTTGGACCTGTTACTTATGAGTAGTCTGAAACATAGAATACCATTTCGCTTCAATTTGCTATATAAATCAATCCGATTTAATCAATGTTATCTTACATTGAACCTAGTACCATAACCTGACATCAAACCATTTAAAGTTTGCGAAAGCATATGATGTTTATGCATCCTTCCAAACTGGTGCAGTATATAACGACATAAGGAAGAGCTATGCTTGGAGAATAGAACTGATAGTGCTGATTTACTCAATGATTGTCTTGCTGAAATCTCTACTCAAGTGTTCCAGACTTGTTACGATTAAAAATGTTTGAAACCGAACGGGTTTGTGGCGCACGGTAGCCAGATACAAAATGCGTTAGGCGCATATAACCATGGTTCTTGTTATCTGATCAAAAATCATGCTGAGTATAAGCTCTTTTGATGTGAACTATCATATGAGCGAAAGTTGAGGCCGACGCTCTAGATGTTGATTGTATTCATCAAATTAGAAAATATGTTTTGCAGGGTGTGGTAATGGAAATCTGTCGAGAACGTCAATGCTGATTACAAAACATAGCTTATTTTCAGCCAGTTGTTGATTCCAAAACATGGATATGCTTCAATGAAAACGCTCAAATTCAGTGAGAAGCAGTTGTATGTTACATTGAGGATCTGTTACTCACGTAATTTTTGTACTATACAAACAGTTGGTTTCAAAGTTGTCGAAGCCGGTGCGGTTTGGGGATAAGCTGTCAATTCCGAAAATGCTCCAATGGCACGCGTCTCATATAGCCTCTGACAACCAAGTCTAGCTCCTGGCCTGCACGCGTGGTCCTGTGTGACCCGGCGGAACTGCTTCTACTGACAGAAAGAGATTACACATTTTTTGGAAAGGAAGTGGCTTCAATGAGCATTGACTGCATGAAGTTGAGTTTGCCGTTCGAAACGACATTCTAAAAGCAATAGAACCGAGCAGCAATGAAAGCGAACGGATTTGGACTCTAAATCTGAGGTGCATTACTGGTACCATTACGTTGGTAAACGTTTATGCGCCGACGATCTCTGCGACGCCTGCGGACAAAGACGCTTTTCATCACAACCTCGCAACCGTCCTGAAAAACGTGCTACAATGAAACTTTGTAGTGGTATTGGGTGATTTCAATGCTAGAGTTGGTGCGGATTATGAATATTGGCAAAACTGTCTCAAGAGGTTCGGTGTAGGTAAAACCAATGAAAATGGCAAAGCCTTTAAGAATTATGCACAAAGTATAGTCTTTGTGTCAGTAACACCTTTCAAACAAAACCACAGCATAAGTTCTCTTAGAAACATCCTCGCTTTAAGCACGGGCATCAGTTTGATCTTATTTTTGTTAGGCGCACTAATATAAAAAGCGTAGATCTCACCAGATCATATCAAAGCACAGAATGTGACATTGATCATTCACTGGTCTGTGCAAAACTGAAGCTTTCCGACACTAGATTTCACCACACCGAATTGACGTCAGCGGCATGTGCGAACATAATCTATCTGCGCGATTTGCAAAAGGCTTTACAGCCGAATTCAGCAAGACAACCCCACTTGAATCGGCTTCAGAATACTGGGAATCGATAAAGAGCTGCATATGCCGGGTCGCACTTTCCACTTTCGGTCCGAAGAACGCTCGCACTAACGACTGGTTCGAAGCAAAAGCTTCTAAGTTGACTGCTGTGTTGGATGAGAAACGGTCAGCATTCTTGAGTTTCAGAGGTATACCAACAGATGAAAACTTACGACTTATAAGAGCAGCTAGAAATAAGGTCCAGCAGACTGCAAGCCGATGTTTAAATGACAAGTAGACAGAAATTAACCTTAGTATCCCAAAAGCTGCGGATACTGGAAAGTTTCACGGCATGAATGACGAGATATTCTAGGTGATTCAAGGTTTTTAATGGTCTAAAAAGCAACAAGCTCAACAACAACCATGGGATGGTAAAAATTGAAATTTAAGTGTATAAACAATAAAAGAACATAGATTAAACAATATATAAGTGTTCTGGAAACGAATAATCCAATAAAAATTCGTCTAATTTCGTTTCTATGTGGCGTGAGCAACGGTTGAAGGTAAACTGTTTCAAGTAAAACAGACACGGACAGAGTAAAAATACCTTCTACAGTTCAGGCGGGAATGGTGTACGACCAGCACATATTCATGGTTCCGATAATTCCTCGTATCCCTTCGCGTAAATAAATCCTGTAAGGGATGGTTCGGGGTATGGAATGTTATGTAAAGTAAGATAAGATCTCCTCTGATTCGTCGATAGGGAAAATCGAACAGATTCAGTTGAGCTATCCTTTCTTTAAATGGTTTGTTTCGAATGCTGAGAACTAGTTTCGTTGAGCGGTGATAGATTCGCTGATAAGTTCCACATCCCTTTTGAGCCACGGAGACCAAGACTGCACACCGTATTCCATGACTGGCCTCAAGTATGTATTCATGATCCTTGGAAATATCTTGGGTGAAAATTTCCCAAATAGACGTTTGAGTTGATTTAGAACACCTGTTGCTTTTTTAAAGTCACTGTTAATTTGAAGTGATGTTTTTAAACTGGAGCATATCCAGACACCCAAATCTTTTTCTTCACTGCAATTTTCAAGGACATGCGATTCTATGTGAAATGTGAACTCTACTCGATTCCCAACACAATTTGTCTTGGATGACAAATTTGTTTACTTTGTTCCGCAGTAAACGGAATGTTACCCAGGTCTCGGATGATGGGTTTTGCCGATGGTGTCGCCAAGCAATGGTTCGTACCGTTAACCACTTACGAGTTCGGCTTCTTAATTTAAATTCAAAGTTTCTTCTTGAGTTCCTGAGGACAAATTCGGAGCTCACTTCGATTGAACTTTTGAGATTAGATATTAGCCATATCCAAAACTCATGTACGTTGCTGGTTTCCGGTTGGCAGTTAAACGTGTTTTTCAGAGCATCACTCAACCCCATAGTGTTGATCCACCTAACTCTTACGGGCATCATTTGTTCTTACACCTTTAAACAGATAGTCAAACTGGATGACGACGTGATCACTTAGTCCCAGTGGACTTTCGTAAGCAACGTTATCAATGTCATGTTCATTGCTTGTCAGAACGAGATCTAAGAGTGAGGGTAAATCGTTTCCGCGGTATCGGGTATTAAATGTGATGTGGTTATAAATAGAAATATCGTCAAACAACTCACTGAATGCGCGCTCGAAGGAGTGTTCTGGGTAAATGGTACTGCTCTGCAGATTTCGTAAATTGAAGTCAACCATAATCAAAAATCCACAAGTGTATCTGGAAGTAACCATGCGAATTTTGTCCCGTAGGACTAGATTTTAATTTTCCTGTGCAGCCGGTGGGCGATATACTACTCCCAAAACACAGTCTTCGCCGTAAGCTAGTCGGATTAAACACCAGAGTGTATCCAGTAACACTATGTCCGGATCCGTAATCTCACGGCACAGAAGGTTTTGGCTATAATACAAAGCTACTCCACCTCCTCTGGTTTAACGGTCATGACGAATAAGTGACATTCCTGGTAATTCTATTTCTCTATTTGTTTGCTGAGTCTGCAACCACGTTTCCGTTACGGCGATGATGTCTGGTGAACATCTCAGAAAAACTGCACGCAGTTCACCGATTTCGTTTCCGAGACATTGTGCGTTGGTGTAGATGCATTTTATAGTTGTTTTTCTCAACAAGGATGGGGTGTGGGTACGAAGGCTTGTGGAGTGCAGAATATATGTTAGGCCGATTCCTTCAAAGTCGGCAAGTGAAGGTTTTTTGCTTGCAGGGATGCTTGATCGTTTCGGGGTTGTACTGTTGGAGTACAGCGATCTATCGTATCGGCTGAAATTGTTTCTGACACGTCAACAACTGATTGTCTTGGTAGTGTTTCTATTGATCTT
The DNA here is from genome assembly GCA_013407085.1 of Atriophallophorus winterbourni. NCBI lineage: Eukaryota > Metazoa > Platyhelminthes > Trematoda > Plagiorchiida > Microphallidae > Atriophallophorus > Atriophallophorus winterbourni. Next base: position 5,904 of record JACCGJ010016527.1, on the reverse strand, counting down.
AGTGGTGCATCTATCTTCCCAATATGGTGTTTCGATGCACCTAATCTAATTTCTTGCGGGATTATTCTGCGGCCATTTTCCCAACGAGTTTTGACCGTGTTCAACATATCATTACGCAAGAACGTTATTTTAAGGGGTTTAGGGCCGATACCCTTATAATTCGTAGATTTGGGGATGTGGAACCTGTCCGTCACAGCTACATCATGCAAACCAAGTATATCACTGAGAAATCTCCATTGTAACTGATCGTGTTTGCGCTGCACTGCTTTATCAGTTGCTTCATCAGCTTCTAGTAGTGCTGGTGTTATTTCATCGGCTCCAGGAGATTTCCTAGGGTGTAGTCGACACAAGTGTCTTCGTATAATCGCTGAATTAATCTCAATATCATTCAGTTGTTGAGATACAATCGATGCCAGTAAATTCTCATTCGCCCTAACCGTTATCTTGCTAAACACATTTGCATAAAATTGAGCGAGAGTATCAGCCGTTTCCTTTGCTGTGACTGTTAATCCATTCTCAGAAATAACAGGAAACACCCCTGATTTCACACTGGACCGAGCATTGACAATCCGATAGAGAAGTTTAGGGTTTTCTTCCATTTTCAAAGACAGAGAGCGATGGTAATATTGCTTGTCCTCTTTGACGTGAGCATTCACTTTGTTACGAATTTTAGAAAACTGTTGCCAAGAGGCATCAGTTCTGGTCTTCCGGTGTTCAGTCCAAGCAAAGTTTCGTTTCCCGAGCCATTTTTTGTGCGACTGCGAAGCTTAAATCGGAAATCACTTGCCGTCGTTCATCAACAAATCGCGAATTATGATCTATGTTTGACTGAAGTATTTTCGTGAGCTCACTGCATTGTGTTTCGGTGTTGTGCTGATCAAGTTCTTGCCAATTTACTAGCCCAAGCGATCCACGTAGACCAGCGTAGTCGATCTTTATGAATTGTTTGGAGGACGCACAAACTCGTCTAGCACTGCAAACAAACTCAAAGGCTAGCACCAGATGATCACTCCGACCGAGGGGTGCAATGTAGTCAACACCCTCAACTGCTGTTTTCTCTGAAGTAAAGATTAGATCCAAAATTGATGGCAACTCTGATCCTCTTCTATGAGTAAAGTCAAACACATGATTATGCAGTGGAATCATGTCGATCACCTCACGAAATTTGTGATCAAATGTGTGTAGAGGGTGATCGGATCTGACAAAGAGATGAGGAAGATTGAAGTTCCCGAGGAGTAGTAATTGCGAGCTACGCTTCTCTCCAAAGTAATTCAGCGCTTGTAATAACCTGTCATTTTGAGCATCATTCGAGGCTGGAGGGCGATATATGATTCCAAGAATGCAATCGTCCTGTGACACATTCGTGAGACTGCACCAGAGGGTATCTTCGAAATCATGTCTTGGATCGTGAATTTTCATGCACTGAAGACGTTCGTGACAGTACAAAGCCACACCACACCTTTTCTTGGGCGATCGTTTCGTATTAGCATCTTGTTGGGGATTGAGAGTTCACTTTCAGTCATACAGGCTTGAAACCAGGTTTCAGTAACAGCAACGAGGTCTGGCGTGTATCGTTTGCACAGCCCGGTCAGTTCAGTCAATTTGTTGAACAAACTTTGAGCATTGGTATAGATGTATTTAAGTGAGTTTTTAGAATGTAACACCGAGTTAGTATTAGTATTTATTGTTTTTTGAAGCAATTTGAAGTAATTTCGCGGGCAAATTTGCACCAGTCTCGGATAATTGCGTAATTAAAGGCTCCAGGTGGACCTCAACAGCGGCTTTTGAGTTGCACAGTCTAACGTTTTTAGGTAACCTGTCTCTGTTCAATTTTAGCTTGCTTCGAACATCATCCGCCATGCTACTTGAAAGAAACGTAACCTTAAGTGGATTTGCCTCTTTCCCGTAATAGTTCGGCGAACGAGGTATTCTGTATGTGTCGACAACTACAAAATTTTGGGAACCGATTTTTTCGGCTATAAATGACCATTGTTTACGGTCGTGCTGTTTGTTTTCGAAGCCCGTTGTGGTGCCCAAATTTTCTGGAACGTCAAGCAAAATAATACTTCTTGGTGCTGTTTGATCCCGCCTATTCGGTGCTTTTGACCTTTCCCACCAAGGTACGTCAGCATATATACGGTTGGGTAGGTCACTTTGCGTTCGGAGCAAACACGAATTTAGTAGGACATTTCTCATGTCCTTTTCGTTGGCGAAAGTGATTTTAAGGAGAGGTGGTTTATCTTGATTCGGGGATTTCGTATGACGAGTTAATCGAGTTACCGACACGGGGTGTATACTGTCTAGGCCGATTCGATTACAAACGATGAACCAGTTTTCACGGTCATGCTTTTGCCTTTCTTGAAAGAGCGTCACCTCTGACTCAGTAATATTGGTGCATATTACACTTAATTTTTTTATGCGTTCCATCGAGTTTTTCTGCTCCCTGTGAAGTGGAACCGTTTTGCTTTAAACTTCCTCTTTTGCCTGATGTTCAGGGCTCAATTCTAACGCCAAACATTTATCACCTTTAGGCACCATCTGGGCGAATGTTAGCTTGCTGGAATGAGACGCGTTCACTTGGAGCTCTTTAGACGTAACCCCTGAGTCTGGAATCGATGGCACATTATTGACTTTTTTCCACAGTTCCGTCGATTGATGAAGTTCATATTGCTTTTTGTTATCTTGAGCATCATCTGCTTCGGTTTGAATCGCTGGGGCAATCTTATCCATCAAAAGTGTTTTAAGACTTTCCCTAATTATTGGATAATTATTTTCTAAAATTTCTAACCGAGGCTCAAGCCTTGCCTCATAGGCAGCATAGTGTGGATTGTCGCTAGACTGTTTGCTTCGACAGAAAGTGCATATGTAACATACACTGGGGGAATCCACGTTGTTGATAATCGATGCCACTTCCTCTGTTAGGGTTTTATCACAATTGACATGTATTTTACTCAGGCAGCCGAAACATTTAACGACATGAGATCTAGCGCTAGCCCTTTGTTGCAAATTTTGCACACATCACGTGCAGTCTTCTTTGTTTGGGTTTTCGGGGTCAACCTGCGTGTCATTGTTTCAATCCGCTGAGGGGTGACTCAGTGCAGTTATTGATCGATCGATAACTAGCGGTGGAGTGAATGCGTTGGATCGGAGTTAAGTGATCCAAACGATGAAAAGCGAACGAGGTAGGATAGAACTGTTGCGATTTCACGATTTTCGATCTCACAGATTTCAAAAGAATATCGGTCGATTCGGAGTGATTTGCTCTTCTCGACGGTATTTGAACAGAAACAATATTCCAAAGTACCGGGTCTGTTGCACGCGTGGGTAATTTGGGTTATAATTCGAAAATTTGGATTTTCAAGGATTCAACTTTCGCGAACTTGAAACTGGTATAATCCAAACGAGTGAATTGAGACGAGTTCAATGATATCTGAACCGTTCATTTCAGAAGAGCGAGTGAGAAAATAGATTCAAAAGTATGAGAGCACAGATTTATGCGACCGCACAGCACTCAGCAGTATACAGTATCAATCAATCACAGACTCTGATATAGGTGTTGATTATACGTGGGAGTATATGTTTTGAGAAACGACCGAAGATCCTTATGAGCAATGCTAAGATTTGGTAGGACTTCTTGTATACAACAGAACAGTGCTGTGAGACTCCAGGTTAATGACAATCCACACGCCTAGGTCTTTCTCTTAAGTCACATATGAAAGTTTCTATGATCCCAGAGAGTATGTGAACTAGAATGATTCACCGACGTTCAACATTTAACATTTTTGGATGTTAAATGATAAGCAGTTCCACAAGGACCAATTATGAAGTGCAACGATATCTTTTTTTGAGAATTTTGCAATTTCTATTGTGCGTACGCTAGTCCAGACTTTGATGTCATCCGTGAAAAAATGATTTTGCTGCGTACGATTTCGGGTATATAATTCGCGTATACGATGACAAGTATTGGCCGAAAGACTGAGCCTTGATGTAAGCTTTTTTTCAAATTTTTCTGGGCTGATGGGTCAAAACAGCGCGAACCCGGAGTGTTCGTGATGAAAATGCATGCAGATACACTGTGTGCGGATATAAGAAATGATTGCGCTGCGTTTGCAAGTTGGGAAACACAATGTTCGAAACTTTCATTACAATTAATGTTTTTCATTCGTTCTGGTTTTGGAATTGGAATGAAGTCACACAAATTAATGGACAAATTTTAACAAAACATTTATGTCAACTTACGACTCCGTGGTGCTCTGTCTTGGTTAAAAAATTAGTAGAGAGTCTAATGTGCAATTGTTTCCAAATACATCAATAATATTGAGAGTATATTTGAAAATTTAGTACATAGGTTTTCATACACTGAGTGTTTCCGAGGATATTGTCATTTTAATAATAAAGTCCTAAGCGCGCGTGTTGAATATAGCGCTTACCAACAACGTCCGCCTACTTGTCGGTGAACGTCTCATTGTTTTGCCCACTGGTAATGTTTCCAGTGACTGGGATAGTGCTTATGGCTCTGTATTGGTGCCTTGAGTCAAGTTTAATCGTTCAAATAAATCTAAGGAGTTAAACGGTAAATTATATATCCGTTCATGAAAAATCTCTAGCATTCAAACTCGGAGTATATATATATATATATGTAAACTCAATTCCTTTTAGTCAATTCATAGTAGAATTTTGCTCGTAAATCCGTGCTACATAAGTTCCAATTTACTAGTTAGGAAAGTTTCAATTTCTCAGTTTAGATAGGTTAAACCTCATACCCGTGTGTTTTTCCATATACGAATTAACAGGAAGGTCGTATCAACCATATGCAACAGTGGCATACAAGCGCAAATTGCTTACCAAATCTCCACTGTTTTAGGGATGGAGTGGTTGCTAGGATATTTTCATATTTAAACGAAATCCATAGCCGCGTGTTGCTTATTGCCATCACCGACCACATCACTACACGTCTCCCTGTTACGCACAACGGAAGTCTTTCTAGTAACAGGAACAGTGCCCATGGCTATTTACTTGTGTATTTAGTCCATTTCAATCTTTCAAGTCAATCTATCGAGTTAAATAAACACAAATTTGCCAAAGCATTCTGTCGGGAAACTCATCGTTTTGTTATTTCACAAAAGAACGGATTTCTGAAAATGAAAATGGATACGAAATTAAAGCTCAAATGAGCTAAGCAACGTGTGCACGTGAAGCAGCTAGAGTCACATGGAAAAATGATAATCATATTATAGACTCGAAATATTATATTTATAAATAAAAATAAACGCATAAATGTACGAAAGGATGCTCATTTAAACAGTCCAGAATTGTGGTTGTGTAATTCAAATGACCGTGTTTGTTAACGAGAATGAACTAACCCCATCTAAATCTGATTAGGCACGTCATAATTGAAGAGGTTAGTCGTACAAAACTGATGAGCCCAAACAGCGCAAACTTAAATTGTGTGTGATGGTTGTGCATGCAGATTCGCTTTGTTGTTCATGCATAATGGGTCCAAACTTATCTACGTGAGTTTTTCATAATATGATTAAGCAGGTAATTCTTACCAACCTTATCCAACAGTGGCATACAAGCGCTACATCTTTCACATTTCTCCCCTGTTTCATGCACATTGCAATCCTGATCGTATTGCTTATAGCTGGTGAGTGCAAACTTCACGTTACTGGCAGTGGGGCGTGTGGAGCAACTGTTGGCAAATGTGCGAAACCCTTTTCATTATTCAATAGATTATTAATTGTAAGCATCGTTGGTAATTCGTTGATATGATTTCAACAAAAATGAGTGCGCTCATTACAACGAAGTTTCAATCAACAATCGGTAATTCAGTTATACAGTAAATGTTTACACGTAGCTTGGCATTGTCCCACATTTAGGAATAATAGTAAATTATTCTAAATT
>JACCGJ010016524.1:0-10510 GCA_013407085.1 Atriophallophorus winterbourni | reverse complement strand
TTCTGTGTTTGAACACCGTGGTTCTTTGGCATTCAAGTATAACTTTGTTTACCACTTTCAAGGCTCAATGAACCTATTCTTGCTATCTCCAATGGATGACAGCAAAAAGCCAGAGACCGGTAGGGGTGTGTAAGGGATGGAGATGTAAGCATTAAAATATATTGGTCGTTCATAAGCGCCTTCAGTGCGTGACGTGGAATCACTTTGTGATCCGGTATTTGAACATTGTGGTTCTGCGTAAGAAATCTATTTAACAGGGGCATACAAGTATACTTTATGTTTACCACTATACTACTGTTTCAAGGCTAACTGAACATGATGTTACTGTCTACACCTGATGACGGCAAGCAGCCAGAAACCGGTATTGCAGTGTAATTTCGGCGGATGTGAGCAACACATCGCTTTGGTCATCCATAAGCGCCTTGAGTGCTTGACCACGAATCACTAAATGGTTTTGCATTTGAACATCATGGTTCGTTGTACGAACCATATCAAACAGTGGAATTAAAATTCTAGTTTTATTTTAACCAGAACTTGACAATTATCTATTTTATCTAACTCTGAAATTGCACAAACTATCGATAAAACATTTCTCTGTCACAAGAACCAATTCGGATTATTTACATTGTATATTTTTGTAGGCAAAATCAGACACGGTGGCTATTTTGAGCCAGCCGCTATCTTGAATATTGAAAACATAATTCTACTTGACGGATTCCTTGAGCGAATCTAATCTGAACTGTGCAATATTCGTTAATGCGACATCTTTTACAATTCATAGTTTCGATACTTGCTGCTTTTGAAAACAGTTCAACACAAATCGATCGATACGCCCGCAAAATGGACTAGAAAAGTACATCAAAGCTGGTGAATCGAATCTGTTGAAGAGGAATAAGTACACGCGCACTGAAAGAAACGGTTTTTATCAGGACAACGGAAAATCATCGGGTTCGGGTACGGTCAGAGACATGACCATGTGCGATGCACTCTGACGTCACAGCACTTTGCAAGCATCACAAGTGGTGTTCCGCAAGGCTCGGTACTTGTACCGCTTCACTATTTGGTGTGTATGAATGATGTGGTGATGGGTATCGGGGGTGTAATTCGATATTGAAATATGGAAGTGTGATGGGCCAATTAACGATTGTATATCATATTATACCGTTGGTCCGAGTTGCCTGTAGTTCTGCGAAATGTAAAATGATGCGGCTTGGCAAATACAGGCACCACACGCATCAGCTTAACATGCAAGATCTCGTCTGGACTAACACAGAAAAAGATTTTCTTGTCTGGGTGGCAAGCACGGACAATGTATGATACAACCGGCTGCATCTTGGGCCTGCTGAAAAGGATATTCAATAGTTTCAAGCCAAAAACCTCACCCGAGATGTGCACCCTGTTGTGGATTATTCATTCCAATCCTGGACCCAACCCAAGTCTGTGGAAGGATATTGAATTCCTTAACAGGAATATCCTCGTGGGATCAAGTTGATCTCATGTAAAAAAATCTGGCTTTTTAAGAGCGAATGTCCAAACTAAAACTACAAGAGCCTACCCTTAGGCACATCCGAATCATCTCCTCAAACATTTTTCGAGGAGACGCACGCATTTGGGGACTTTGACCATTCCACATTCTGGATTGGTTATTCCCGGATTAGTTTCTCGGTTAGCGTTTGTTTCAATTGGAACGCCTTGTCCGAGGAAATCCTATTATCATCATCACAAACAGCATTACACCGGTAGCACGTACCGAATTCTTAACTGCCAAACAACCATGAAAAAGAAAAAAATCCTAAAAGATGGGGAAGGGTGATATTTAAATAGCTACGGATTCTATAGAAGAGTAAGCACAAACAAACTGGGTAGAGGTGCCTACACCTCGAATGGAACATGCATTCAAACAAGTTTCGTGAACGAGTAGAGCGACATCAGCACAGCAGCTTCCTAGCGGCTTTCACTGTCATGCATCATAATAAGACTTTCTCGTCACTCCGCTTGACAACATACGAGGTTAAGCAAACACTCCAAGAAGATGATTACTGCAAGACCGCCATTGAACACGGTTTCGGGACATATCCTGAAGCGTAACTAGCCATTGCGATATGTGATCGCGGGGACACCAGCCTGGAAGACGTGCTGCGCCGACTTTCGAAAGGTTACTAGTAAGGGTTTTTAGCTGCCTATGCCACGTGACGGTTTGGCCACCCCGAGATTTACGCCAATCATGATGTGGCGTCGCAAAAAGAATCCGTTTCGGAGGTCAGTGGTCCGGCATCCGTAAAGCTTAACCTATGCAGATTGATCTGCTTCTCTATATCAACATTACTAACGAACAACTTATTTCGGAGAGCATCGGTGCGTATGAGATTGTAACAGCTAACTCCTAGAATGTTGTCAAAATACTTGGAAACACTGAATATGCTCGGATTTAGTCTAGGTTTTCCATTCAAAGCTCGAAGTATACATGACAAACCAGGCGCGTAATGTGACTGTCCAATTAACTGTCGGAAGGCTATACGTTTTTACTTCATATACCGCGTCATCCTGTAGTTTTTGTTAACCCAATTGCATTTTATGAGTTCTCAGATACGTGGATTTCCTTCAGTAATTGAAATTTAAAGTGAATAGCGTGTCAAGATTTGCCCTATCAGCTGGGCTGGGTAATGAAATGGGCTCTGAATTCGAAGTACTTCTGTACCATTCAAACGTTCGCTGGTTATCTCGGGGTTGGGTGCTGAGTCGTGTTTTTGCCATGCGTCTGGAATTAGCCCTGTTTTTGCGAGAGCACCAACATTGTCATGCAGATTACTTCGAAAATTCTGAGTTCATTCTCCTTTTTGGCGTACATGGCCGATATCTTTGATGCTTTTAATCACCTCAATCAACATATGCAGGGCGGTGGAGTCAACATTATCGAAGCGGAAGAAAATCTGAGGTCTTTTCAAAAAAGCTACCGTTATGGCAACGACGAACAGAGAATGATAACTTTGCAAAATTTCTCCTGTTGGATGACTGTGTAAGTAATATCGAAGACGTGTCCGATATCGGAGACATTTCTTTACTCAGGGCAGTGAAACAAGCAATTGCAATGCACTTGGATGAGCTCACAAAGTCTCTCGACTGATACTTCCCCACCAGAAACTCATATCCGGCATGGGTGAGACAGCCGTTCACGTTTAGTGTTGCGACAGCAGATGTCAATGATGAATACCTGGACGAAATCATTGTACTGCACGAGAGCCACGTTCAACAGCAACTCTTCAGAACAACAAAACTCTCAACGTTTTGGTGTCACCAAGTTGTTGCGTACCCTCTTATTGCTAAGAAAGCCCTCGAGATTCTCATACCGTTTGTTACAACATATCTTTGCGAGCAGTCCTTCTCGTTGATGGTAAACATAAAAACGAAGAAAAGGAACAAACTTTGTTGCGAAAATGATATGAGAGTGGCACTTGCCAAGACGAAGCCGCGCATTCCTGAAATTGTTGATGTGAGGCAAGAACAACGGTCACATTCATTTCGTGTTTGTTTATGTGCGAAATTCATGTTGTGCTGGTTTTTTTTCTTTCAACACAGTTATTTACATATGTTTTGAATTGGAACAATAAACATTTTATTTTTCCAACTACGAAGGTTTCGGTGAATGCACGTATGGAACTTGTAGGGTTCGGTACCACCAAAAAGGTTAAGAACCACTGGTATAACGGTTACAAGTCGACGATGCAAATATACGCATTCTATTTCTCCAAACTTGGCGACTTCGAAACGGTACGCACGCGTTTCTATTTGATCGAAAGCAAAATTCGCCAGAGTAGCTAATTGAAGAGAAAACTTTCAAGTGCTTCTTTAGGATGTTCCGACAAATTGTTTTTATCAGAACGTTGTGGTTTGTGATTTTCTCCTTATCATACTGATTGTTAATTCATCCATACCAGTGCTCAGGGTCCAGCTCTGACGCGCACCGAAATCACGGGACAGGATGAGATCGACACCTCGCAAACTGCACTGCATCTGGAAGATGTTCAACAACGCGAATGGATGCAAAAAAGAGATTGTTCAGAGTAGCCTCTGTACCGGTAGAACTATCCCCAGCAAAGTCCAAATCAAGAATGCGCGATAGCACATTAATCCCAACTGTGAAGTCCTCGGCGGAATTGATACGAAATTCAAGCTAAGAGACACTCACGGTCTAAGTATCTCAAGACGCATGAGCATAAAGCGCACGCATTATGCTTTTGCCAACTTTACAAACAAGACATGCTTGTAAAAAATTATACGGTTATAATTTGTAGCCACCGTTAATTAGGGTTCATACAATGAACCACGTTGCTGGAATACAGATCGATTCCCGGTTAATTGTTCAAGGCGCTTAATGCATTGTGGTGCTCACTTATAGTCAACAATTTATTTCAAGCTCGGCGAAACTATTCTCACTTTCTGCACACAGAAACTGCTTTTGGATGTGAACAGCGATTATACACTAATACTAAAATTCTCGCGTTAGAAGCAAACAACCGACTAGAGCCTGAGCTAAGGTGAATATTCGATAGTGCCGTACTTTTTCAAAATCAAACGAAGGGCGAGAATACATCAAGCATATCCTCCGCACATATCATAATGGACAGCATTACACTGGTGGCAATTAATGAATATCATACAACTAGGACAGGATATAATATTAGGGTGAAGGGCGGACCTTAAAAGCTACTAAACCTGTGAAACATGTATCACTGCGCCAAAAACCTCATTTGCCTGCATTTCCATCACACCCAACGACCGGTTTCGTGCTGTTTGCACTCATCAGATAGGGACAATAGGATCAGGATCCGCATGAAATAGTGGAAGAAAGGTAAACAAGTTGCGCTTGTATGCCACTGTTGGATCAGGTTGGCACGACCAAGCTGTTCAATCACATGAGCTTACACTCACTTAGATAAATTTGAACTTATGATCAATAACGAAAAACTCATTTGCATTCATTTCCATCGTAGACACCCGACGACCGGTTTCGTGCTGTTTGCACTCATCATGTAGGGACAGTAGGATCAGGATCCACATGAAATAGTGGAAGAATGAACCCACACTCATGTAGACAGGGTTTGAATCCATGACCGTGAACAAAAAAGCTCATTTGCATACATTTCCTTCACACATACACACACTTCACGACTGGTTCTGTGCTGCTTGTAAACATCAGATAGGGATTCGTTGACTAAGCCTTGAATCAAAGACGCATTCAACGAAGTTTCGCGATTTAGTAGAACGACATCAACACGACAAATTCCTTGCATCAACACAAGCATTCCTTGTCAATCCACTGGAGAGAATGTAACACAATCTAAACATTCCACCGCCTAAAACATAACAACGAATAAACAAGATTTTGAGTAGCATCACTTAGAGCAAGAAGCCACTGCGAATCTGATGGACCCCAACCCCAACTGCAGCTAGTTTCGCTGTCACGGCATTCATCGGAGTCTGTCCACACTTACAACCACACCATTCCAGGCAGAACACAAACTACATAGTTTCAGCTCGGTATTCAACACTTTTTGCAAATGCAACATGCTCTGTTCACGACTATTTTCTCTTTAGCGTAAAAGGTTTTAAGGATAAGAATCACGCCATCACTTATCTCTCTGTCAACACCAAAATCTCAGCAAATCACGTATGCACAATGGTTTACTGACACTTAATCCCCTGCTTGATAACTTCTGAAGTATGCAGAATACATATAAATGAATTTATTTAGCAGGAGAGATATGCAATTGATTTTAAGAACGTCAATCTTTCCGTAGTTGAGTATCACTGAATTGCTCGAGATGTCCTGGCGCATATCTCAACATACTTCTTCTTCTGTTTGATATGAACCCCAGCACTTGCTTGCCGTATGCTTTCGGCAATCCTTTCGCAAACCGTTAGGAAAAGTCCACACGTTGGGATGTTAGCAAGAAAAGAGTGACTGTAATGCATGATGCCAGCCTTCTACAGCATTATTCGTTCGGGCAACGCCAATATTTGCGTCTTCATACTTATTCCAGGATTCAGGTGGAAATACAGTTGGTGCAAAGTTTTCTCGTCGATCTTGAACAAAAGCATGTTCAAAATAAGATAACAGTTCATTCATCCTCTCACTTTGATGCATAGATTCGGCTAAAATCTCAAATGTGTCGACTACATCATTCCACGGCACAATCATGAGGCGTAAATCATCGTCTGCTTTCATCCCTAGTTCACTTATTTTTCGTTGCATGACATGACATCTCGAGCAATTCAGCGATACTCAACTACGGAAAGATTGACGTTCTTAAAATCAATTTCATAACTCTCCTGCTAAATAAATTCATTTGAACGTATTCTGCATTCTTCATAAGTTATCAAACTGACGATTAAGTGACTGGTAATTAAGTGACTGGGGATGAAGTGACTGTCTGGTGATAAAGTGTCTGACGATTAAGTGACCGGACACAACGTATAATACCTTTGTACCGCACAGGAAAAATATGCTGAATAACTCAACAACGCTGCGGTCTCACTGATATCATCGATTTCTTTTGGATCTACCCAGGAACAGACAGATTAATCGCACCCCCACCCACTAAAGGGCAATAAATGTTCCCATGATTACAGGTTAGCCGAGCCATACACAGACCAAGCAGACAGACTTTTATAATTCTGAATCCAAGGGTGCTTCTGTACACAAATAGTGATTTGTCTGGCATACGGATTATCAATAAAACGAAACAGTCGACCAACTCCAAAGTGATGCGTTGCTCACACCCCCCGAAATTACAATCTACTACCGGTTTCTGGATGTTTGGCGTCATCAGGAGACAGTAAGATTTTGTTCAGTGAGCCTTGAAGCAGTGGATAAGTGGTAAACAAATTCATACTTATATGTCACTGTTACAAAGAATCACGGTGATTAAATACAGAATCACAAAGTGATTCCTGGAAAAACGCTCGAGGTGCTCATGAATGATCAAAGTACTGTATTGCTTACATCCCCCGCACTTAGTTTAGTTTACCGAATAGGCAAGTCGGTTTTTCCAAACCTCACATTCTCCTTTGTGTAAGAGTCCTCGGGTCTGATGTGAAATCTCAAACTTTACTACTTATGCATCTTCCTAAAAAGTGTAATCCAATTCATACAGTAATAATTAAAAGGATGGAACCTAAAGTGTTCCCAACGAATCTTGCTTCTGAACTCGGTGTCTCTCTGTTTGTGAATAAATCTTTTGTCTTATACTGAAGAATACAGTTGGGACCTTTATCTGCTTTACTTCAGCAGCATCGGGCACTCTGGATGATTCATGCCTACGGAATTTAAAACTGCTATTACGCTGTTATTATCACATATGCGGCCGATTTAACGTTTGCTTAGAAATACTGATTACCCAGACTTACTATTTGGAGAGATTCGTTATGAGGAATTCCACGATTTGATTGGCCGCACCTGTGGTATAACCATTTTTGTAAGAGACATAAAAGCTTTCGACATTGACCTTACGAAGACAGACTTTCGACCACAAACGTTTGAGACATATTACTGCTAAGCCTCAGTCTGAGAACGAACTGTCGTGTTTAACGGAGAGCACACATACAACTTTCAAACTTAGAGCTCAATAGAGGAAGCCAAAGTGATGTTTACGTGAATTCTACGGTTGTGTGATGGCATCCACGCAGAATTAATGTAAACAAATCTCCTGGGGATATCGGAATAACGCTTACTTGCTTCACAAGCTGTCTGTCTGAACGCAAAGCGAAATTTCAACGGTGTGTAACATGCATCTAAGAAAATTAGAACTTTGGTAACTCCGGAGTTCTACTATCAGCTGATGCCTATCTCAAAAATCCTTGTACAGCTTCGGATCAGTGACGTTCATATGACGCAACATGTTGGCCTATTTAAAAAAACATCGGTCATTTCTTTGTACACTCATTTTTACTGCAACTAACTCTGGGGCCTACAACATACCACTTCACATCCAATACTCGCGAGAAGGTGGAGTGCACTGGATAAGAGCACAACATAAATTTAATTAGGGCAGAAGTGTCGGACAACATCAATCTCAAGCCTACAGGAATTCGGCTTGCAGTATAATTGGATAAGAGTGGTTTGCAATTGGAGTATCAACAGAACATCATCAGTTATTGAACGATAATCAGTTCATCAGACTCGGTCGAACAAGCTCAACGTAGCCAGAGTTTGAAGTTCAACGTTTGGTATGAAATTGGCTAACAAATCTGATCAACCGACACAAACAGATTGGCGACATCCACTGCAGTTGCACGATTCGCCAATAACATATTGAAGCTTGTGTTTTACTGTTCATGAACGGGGAGACTTAATGAACGTTGAAATGTGGGTCGTCAGCGTAATAGACGCCATCTGGCTAAGATTGACTACGTCTAATCACCAGTTCAAGGTCAGAATTCGCAATCTCGTGCAAGAACCGCTTTGGTGTCGAGCTCTTTTCAGAGTGGTTGAATAACCTCACCTGTTGTCAATTTGAGTAGCGAGGAAAGCCTGTCGTATTGCACAAGGAAGCGGTCGTGATGTAGCCACACTGCTAGTCTTTGACAAAATTTGATTGCAATCGTGTGACAATCAAACCGCCAGTATCTCTTTCCAGTTTGCTTAGATTGACAAACCCCATGATCTCTTAGCTTGTGATCTACAATGGTCTACTATGCGAAGCCGTTTACAAAAGCGCGTGTCGGCTGCTCGGCATGCTACGGCGGATATTTGGACGTTTTTCCCCGGGGTGTGTTCCTCTCAAGATGAACACATATATACACCCGGTTCTTGATTATGCCGCACAAGCCTGGACACCATGGCTCCAAAAAGACATCTTACTCCTGGATCGCATATACCGGAGAGCTTCTGAGCTTACCATTTGCCGGGCGACTCAGACGACTGGAGCTGAGGACGCTTGCACAAAGGAGATTGCGAGGTGATCTCATCATCGCATATAAAATACTTATTACTGTTTCCCACACCCTGGACTTATTATTCCAACTTCGAACTTCCAGCAAGAGCCGTGGCCATGGTTGCAAGTTGGAAATACCACTTTCCAGACGGAACTGCAGAGGGTAATTTTATTCGGTGCTAGTGTGCTTTGTTTGGAATTCCCTACCTTCCGATTTGGAAAGCTCAAACAGTTTTTTTTCTATATTCAAATAAAAACTTGACGATTATAGGAGAGCTTATCCGAATTTTGCCCCCAACTATTAATAATCTATCATCGTCCCATTGATTTTGATTTTATTTATGCAAATATATACATTTGTACCTATAATTCCACTCTATGGTTATTGCAAAGTTAATTGCTTTTTCAACCATAAATCTTGAATCTTGAAGATGTTGAACGTGACGCCTTTGTTGTAAATTACTGACTAATGTCAATTTAAAAAATGTGTTCAATTAAAGATGACAATTATATAAACTAGGTCGTGTCTTCGCCTGTCTATTTTGATTAGCGCGCTCTGTCATGGCCTATCACCAAAGTATAAACTATTTTCTCATATTCATTTTAAACTGCGTTAAACGTTTTCCAAGAAGAGTATGTATACATCTTCCTTCAGCAACAGTTATTAGAATTTAAACAGGTCTGTCATTTGCTTCCTTGGTCTCTCTAACTCGGAACTACTTTATTTCGTCATATCGATATAGATATTTCAATTTTATTGTTTTAATTTTAGTGCCCTTTCTTTTAAATCTGCATAATAATATCCCTACGTGATCTACTTCAGTGAACCCAGACACAAAATCTTGAAATATTAACTCTTGTCGTGAATATTTTTTCCATCACTTCAAAAATGTGATAACAAAATTATCAGTAAACACGCCCATAAAATTGCAGAATCGCGGGTTCTTTTTCGGTTAACTGACCTTGAAATCAAAAGCTGCTCTGGATGACCTTGTTCCATGACAATTTTAATGGCTATTAAGCACTACCAGTACGTTTGAGCAATTTTCAGACAATAGACAGGCGTTTCCTTATTTGAATCAATGAAAAATTATAAACTTGATGGTTAGTTAGTTGTAATGCATTAGTGCCAATCAACTGGGCGCGGCACAACAAAAACAATTCATGCGAATCTATATGAAAAATCGATAACGTAGATGAACTTAGTTCAATGATCGTTTTATCAAAAATTGTCAAACCTGTTATTTAATGTAAGATAGTATAAGCGGATTGGTATAACAGCTGCCATCTTGACCCGTTTAGACTTTCCTGTCTGGACAAACGCAACTTCGCCGCTGACTGGGTCACGTGTGCAGAACGGGGAATAGTCGAATATATTGTGGTGCTCACATCCCCATCCCTTACATACCACTACCGGTTTCTGGCTGCTTGCCGTCATCAGGTGGAGACAGTAAGATCAGGTTCAGTGAGCCTTGAAACAGTGGATTAAAGGTAAACAAGGTTATACTTGTATGCCAACTGTTATATAGGGTTCGAACAACGAACCACGATGTTCAGACACGGAATCACAAAGTGAT
>JACCGJ010016523.1:0-37433 GCA_013407085.1 Atriophallophorus winterbourni | reverse complement strand
AGGGAATGAAGATTGAAGGTTTCCCTCATGATAACGCTAAGCGAAGTCCGAACAATTCTCTGCGAGCCTTGTTTGCAGATTCGGTACATTGATTAGCCCACTTAAAATCGCCTGTAATAGTAATATCGAGATCCTTCACTTTCTAAGCAGTAGCTATTCGCCGACATCTAGTTGAGTTGTCGGTAAATCAGTCGTCCGAACACAGCTTTACCCCAAGTTTAGTCGCAAGTTCCAGGTCTTTGTCCACACGATTACTTTTTCTAAATCAGAAATTAGCGTACCTCTACTGTCAGTTCCAAGGATCTTAACATCATCATCAAACAGTAAGCAGCGTGAACTCAATCAGACTGCCAGTTCGTTTAAACAAATAAGAAAGAGTAATGGATCAAGCACCGAGCCTTGAGACACACCACTGAGAATCAGTGATTCCTCTGAGCACACCCATGTAATTCTAACATAGTAGGATTGGTTAGGAAGCTGTCTAATTATCGATGTAGTTCACATGTGATGCCACTCATCTTTAGCTTGTGCAGAAGGTACCTTTGGTTCACTGAGACAAATGCCTTTTGAAAATCAAGATAGAATACTTCGACTACTCTTCCTTCATCGAGGCGTAATGTCACTTCGTCAAGAAAGCTTAGAAGATTGGTTAGGCAGGCACTACCTTTCCAGAATCCGTGCTGAGCATCGGATAGTAAGGAATTGGCTACCAAATGTTTACATACCTGGTGCTGAATGATTTTTTCGCAACACTTGCAAAGAATGCTTGTCAGGCTTACTGGCCTGTACTTGCGTACATCCGAAATGGGACCCCTTTTGTATATGGCTAATACGGCCGCTCGTTTCCAATCATCGGATGGTTTACCTTAGAGTAAGGTAGCTTCGAAAAGATTTCTGATTGTAAGGCTAACTATATTCGCGAGCGGTTGAAGAATAGCCGGATATATACCTTCGGGGCCAGCCGACTTAATTTTATCCAGCTGCGACATAACTGTATTGACCATTTCCTGACTAACCTCCACCGAGCTAAAGAGAGGTGCTCTGCGCTCGTGAGGTTCTAAACGGTTACCTGAATCACGCAGATAAAACTGCAGAAGAATGAATGCAGTGCATAGGCTATTTCCAGTGCAGTCATGGGCGTGTTGCCATCATCCAGCACTAACGTACCTATTTCTTCTCTTAAAGATCGCTTGGACTGAACATAGCTATAAAAAGCTTTCAAGTTAATCTTTGCTTTTTGGAAAGTCTGGATTCGAAGTCACTTTCAGCTTTCCTTTGAGGCGCAACAGCTGAATTTCCGGTCTGTATGTACTGCAGTCTAAATCTGTGAGTTCCAGAGAATTTGTAAGCCCTCCAGCTACGGTCACGACATCTAATAGCGTTGCGAATAGACGCGCACCACCAGGAGGTTTTCCTCGCGTTCTCACTGGTTGTTGAGGAGCAAAACTTTCCTGTAGTTGTCAAAGGTGCCCATTTATAATATTTCACCCGATTTCTACACTACGTTCTATTTCGTCTGTTTCCCAACTTAGATTCATTGCTTGAGTTTTCATTTGGACGAATTTGGATCTTGGGTCCGCAACAAAACCGCTCGTAACGCTAGTGTTAAAATACAGCGTTTGCTGACACATGAGTTTGAGTTATCCTCAGCTGGGGATGCTAAATCAAACCCGAAAATATTTTATAGCTGCGCTGAATGGAATGGCAAAAACCAAGGAAAACATTGGAGATATGAAATTGAAGGACGAAATGTTGCCGTGACCAATTTAATTTCACAGCGCTCAATTCAAATGTTTTAAAAGCGGTGCAAAATGCCTTCTGTTCCTGAAAACAATAGAAGGCGTATACGCTACGGAATAAAATTAAGCGCAGCAAAATCTTATACAGAGACAATATTGTTTGTCATATTTGGTCTAAAAATTTTAAATACCAATAAATCTTTCTTACGAACTTCTTATTGATAGACGTAAAAAATGAAAACAATTTCAACTTTGTTGAAATATCCCTCTGACAACTTCTCCTTTCTCCTCTTCCATGAATTTGCTGTAAAAGTTTTATCTATTTTTTGCGCTGTATACATTTTATAACTATTAAGCCTGTCTGTCTAGGCATGGGCAACCTGACAGTATCCTAGCCCGCATACAGTCACTGACTGTGTGGCACTTTGCCTGGATAAGGCTTGTGCTTTCATACATATATACATCACAACGCATGGTCTACGATCAATCGCTTATCATTCAACACTGCCAAATGCTACGCATTACGCATTCGTCTTCCTGGCTATAATCTGGGTGGCAAGATGCTCGCTGTCACGATGCAAGAAAAAGATCCTGGTTAAAACGTGACCAGCACGCCCTAGAACAGCTGCAGAGACGTTCTACAAAGCTTGTCAAGGGGCTTAGCTGCGTCAGCTACGAGGATCGTCTTACATCTCTACAATTATCCTATACAAACTATCGTCGTATCCGATGCGATCTGATCCTTGCGTATCGGATATTGACAGAAGAAACTCACCCATGTAGGGGTATGCTTAAAATGGCCCCATACTCAGCAAATCGTGGTCATCAGTTGAAGTTGGTACATCTGCACAGTATAGTCAATAGTGTATTGTGGAAAAAAGCTACAAGATTAATGGAATAACCACAGGATAGTTAGCACATTGGGTCTGAAGAAGTTTCAGCAGTTCAGCAAAATGGTCGAAGTGAAATGTGATCCATATTTGCTGGGAGGGTAAACGCTGTGGAAAGAGGGAAAGATAAGGTGCAGTATCACAAAGAATATAAGCGTAAAAAAGCATAACGAGCTTTAACTGGAAGTTGGAGAATGACAAGAAAAGCGTTTTTAGTTATGGCGTCGCAGAACTAAATGACGATGATGCCAATAAAAACACTACACACGACTGCGAGCAGTGGCGTTTCATACAACAACAAAGTAAAATCACTGACACTAACGATTGGTTTGAAACGTTTACCTGTTTCCCCCAGTTACAAGGGCTCTGGGCCCCACAGACTGCCGCAGACACTCCTTTGCCGTCCGGATTCCTCGTGCTTGGAATGCACTACCCCCTTCGGTTATTTCTACCCCATCCCTAATTGTTTTTTTTAAAAAAGCCTCGACCTCCATTTTTATCAGACGATACACAATTCTTGATTATGCTTTTTTCACGCTTATATTCTTTGTGATACTGCGCCATATCTTTCCCTCTTTCCACAGCGTTTCCCGTCCCAGCAAATATGGATCCCATTTCCTTTCGACCACTTTGCTGAACTGCTGAAACTTCTTCAAACCCAATGTGCTAACTATCCTGTGGTTATTCCATTAAGCTTGTAGCTTTCTTTACACAATACACTATTGACTATTGAAACGAGTACCCAGATTTTTTCGAGGTTCACTTGAAAATACCCGCCACTACCAGGATTGATTCATAGGGAGCACATGCGTGTGTACCTGTGATTAGATGGGAGAGGTCTCATCACCGAAAGGGGAGAGTGTTAATGCATGTCCAATCGAATGAAAATACAGCAGTTGATTTCGACGGAAACGAAAAATGGAAAACAAACGCTTTTTGTTTCAAAAAAATGTTCACAATATTTTTTACTGTTTTTGACCATAAATAGGGATAGATTTAATCTTTAGGATAATGCTCCGGAAACAGCACCTGCTACCGTTCGTCCATCCCGTGTTTGAACGCATTCACTGAAGCTACCGAGATTAGTTCTGCTGGGAGTGAGCTCCACGCATTCACTACACGGATGCTAAAAAAGTTCGTTTTGGATTCCATCCTGGTGTGCTGTTTACTTAGCTTAAGACTGTACCCTCCTGGCCAGCCTCTCTACCTTTTCTAGCTACACTATACTCACTCACTCACAGTCCTCTTCGTGCTGGGGGGCACATGAGGCGAAGACAACCTCACGCCACTGGTTCCGGTCCGTCGCTGCTTCTGTTGCCGTCTGCACCGTGAATCCTTGTGCATGTAGTTCGCGTTCCAACGTTCTGCGCCAAGTTTCCTTGGTCCATCCCCTTTTTCGTTTACCTTGCGGAAGCCAGTGAATGGCTACCTTCGTATGCGAACTGGGATCCATCCTACACACATGACCGAACCATCTCCACCGCCGTCTTTTGACTACGGTAGATACCACCTCCAGACCAGTTTTTCTCAGGAGCTCTTCATTCGAAATGGTGTCTAGCTACACTATATCCTTCCTATATCGTCCTTTGCTATCTCACGAAGAAACAAGCATTTGGATGCCGTGCTGCTGATAGTCAATAGTGTATTGTGGAAAAAAGCTACAAGCTTAATAGAATATACACAGGATATTTAACACATTTCGTCTGAAGAAATTTCAGCAAAATGGTCAAAGAGAAACGTACTTCATATTGTCTGGGACGAAAAACGCATGCACCGATACACGGCAGAGAACCGTATAAATTGTTCGATTTTTTTCCTGGCGTGAACAGATCCTACACATTGTAACTTAGATTTTGTTGTTGACCACATCAGTTTCTTGTCCTGTGTGATTTCCAGTTTAAGAATCTCTTGACTGGCTACATAATTACTTTAAGCGTTCTGCTCGAAAATTCCTAGTTCGTCTGCCCAATCAACAAATTTTTGTCGTGTATGCGGTCACCGCGTTGGTCCTCGATCTAAGCACATTACATGTTCGCTGTGTTACTACAAGTTACTTAAGTCCTGCATTCCGTACCTATCTGAATTGGGGTCATCAAGAATTTTCAATCTTCATCGCTCAAGTTTTTGTGTAAAGAATGTCTACCTACTTTCGGGTATCTAAGACGCACGACTGAATCCTCTATGCTCAGCTCAAAAAACTTGTTCCATGTGTGCTGCATCTTTTGATACGGCTTTCAGTGCTACGTCTACACCACATAACCATCCGACCTCGTCATCTTCATTGTTAGAGTATCGGCTGTCACAGAGCGAGTTTCTGCTATCATCATCATCATCATCATCATGAAGCACATGTCTGGAGCCAGACAAAGTGTCAAGTAATATGAAGCAGATAAGCAAGCGCGTGAAAAAGGGAAAGCAGGCAAGCGGAATATACAAAAGCAAATGCGCCAAAAGCAATTTGTTTTTGTAGTTTCACTGCATGCGATTTTGTGATTTTTTCAATGTTTTTTCCATCAAATAATTCCTGAGTAAAAATTATGACACATAATAAAATAGACTGCCGTCACTGACTTCGGTTTGCAGCCACATCTCTTAAGGTTTCCGGCCAACTATTAGGTTGAGCTTTTGTACACCACCCACGTATGTCATACATACATACGCAAACGAATACGCCCAACTGAGCCTAGCGCTACGGTGAGTTTCTTCATCTTAAGGCGCCATGTCATTAATTGGCCACCCGGTCGTTTCTCCCAGCTTCTGCCATGCTCTGCGGATAAGGCGCGGTATGGTAAACGGTGAGGAGGCATTCTTAAATCATGTCCCAACCATTGCAAACGAGCAAGCAACAGCATTTCTCTCAGTCCATGGCCACTTGGTCCTAACACCCGCTTGCAGACACCTACATTTGTAACGCGATGCTGCCAACGAATGTGAGCAATCCGTCGCAGGTAACGTATGTCAAAAACGGACATCTTTCGCTCGGATAAACCAGATTTCGCAACCATAAGGTAGCGTAGCACACACCACTGCGTTGTACACTCGGCCTCGCTCTCTCGCCACGCAGAAGTTCAACACCTGCGCTCACCAGACCAGCTAAAGCTTTCCTTAGGACATCGTCGATCGCGGAGTTATCGAGGATCGGCGATATAGAGCAGCCCTGCTGAACGAGGATAACAATTATCCGTACGCTCGAACCCCGCCCGAGGTTTGGCAATATAATGCTTTCAAGATCCAAACATACTTCTCGGGCACTCCATGTCTTAGCAGACCGTTCCAAAGACTTTCGCGATCAACAATCAATATACAATCAATTTACCAGCAAGTGACAGCCCTTCAAAAACTTACCTTAGCCGGTGATATCTCGACCGACCTTATCCCAGCGCTATCACAATTCATTCATCTTAAGCATCTTTTTTGTACCTACACGAATGCTTAGTGACTCCTGAGCAAAATGCCCGAACTCCAATCACATTTTGTCTCGTGTTCCTACGATGCTTAAGCGGTAACTGAAACTTGGCTGAACCAGACTTACCTCAGCAATAATATTCCTATTATGACTGTTTCGTTCTGATCGACTGTCACATGTTGGTGGTGTAGCCCTCTTTGTCCACTCATTCATGCAATGCACACAATTTGAATCTAATGTTATCAAATCACCCGATACGCTGCTTTTTCTTGGGACTTTTCAACTGAGAAACTATCATAATACTTGTTCTCAATCGCCCTCCCGATAACTCTTCTTCCAAAGATGTTCAGCTATTGGCAGACATCATCCATGTTTCACCACATTCCCCCTCACGCCATTCTTATGGGATACTTCAATTTGCCCAACTTGTTCCGTAGCCCCTTTTGCATTCACCGATTTTTCATTAGAATTGCTCAATCTCATTCACACCTACCCGTTTTTTAACCACTCGGAACTCGCACGCTTCCGCTGGCATTATAGACTATCTTTACTGGACCTCATCCTAACGTGTTCATGATCGAAACCATAGAACGGCACCCACCCATTGGCCGGAGTAACCATGCTTTTCTCCATTTTGACCTCTACTGTTGGGGTGAAAAAGCCGTAAACCTTCCCACATGCACCCGAAGTCTTACGGACTACGAATTCCTCAACACTTTTATCTTGCACGAAGACTGAACTGTTGACTCTTCCCTAAATGCCAATGACACACGATATCAATTTTCGACCCAACTTCACCGTTTTTATTCCTTATGTGCAGCACTCAAGGAAGTTACTTTAATCAAGCCCATGACGAACTTTTTTCGAAGTCGCACCAGGATGTTGATACGCAAAAGAAACAGAATGAGCTGCTTGCATCCGCAGTCCCTCTCCGGCACAATAGAAACGCTTCCGTCTCTACCGCGACAATACTACCTCCCTTATTCGAGAGGACCGTTTGCATTACCAATATCGTCTATCTTGTGCCTTTGCTGCTAACCACAAGCGGCTCTTCCAGTTTGTTAAGCGTCTCAGTCACATAAAACCTGGTGGGGACTGTTTTGGAAACTCCCACAGGCGCAACTCCAATGGCAGAGGCTGCAGCTGAAACACTACGACTTCAGCATATCCCTGTCTTTGAAGAACCTACTGATACTACAGTAACACCTGTCTCTAATGATGAGTCGGCATCTACACTCATTGACGTCATGTTCACACATGAAGGTGTCATTCGCAAGGTGAGAAACCTGAGCTCTGCTGGCCCTAATGGCTTTCACCCACGAACTCCGTGAGTGTGCCTCATCCTTGTGTTCGCCTTTGCCAGTCTTCTTCAACACCTGTTCAATCTCGGTCGTTTCCCCGCTGAGTGGAAATGTGGTTTCATCACTCCGATCCACAAAGGTGGTTCTCGATCTCAAGCATCCAACCATCGTCCCATCACCTTACTTTCAATCGTGTTTAAATTAAGGGAATTGCTCATTGCAGATATGTTAGTGGTTTATGCCGAGAAGCAGCATCTCTTATATGATGCTCAACGCGGGTACCTACGTTACCGTTCCTGTTTGACGAATCTTATGCTTGCTCCTGATCACTGGACGGGCGCTGCACTACTCATTCACGAAACTTGATCAAATGTTTCATTCGGGGTTTAGGCACCTCAACCCAGTTTGTTTGCGCCTACTCTTCAAATGAATCCATAGCTATTTAAGTCCCACCTTTTCCCATCTTATAATAGGCGTGGCAGCTAAGCATTCAGTACATGCTACCGGTGTAATCCTGTCTCTGATGATGCTGATACTGACCGTAGCAGGTAATCAGTGGGAAATTTACTGGCCGAAGAGTTATCTGAGTGACCGAAGCGTCCGAGTTCGAGTGGACAGCTTTTTTCCCTCTCCATTTGCCACTCCCAGCGGTATTCCACATGACTCAGTCTTGGGTCCTTACCTGTTCCTCATATTCATTAACGACGTTACTCACTCTTTGCAATCGCTTGTATTACTTTACGTGGACGACATTAAAACTGGACGTACTATTTGCGGCCAACCAGATGTAAATTTGCTCCTGGACGACCTTAACACTCTATACAAGTGGTCAACTGATAACAAACTTCCGTTTAATGTAACGAAATGCCGTATTCTGTCCACTCGTATTAGCGCTACTCCACATTATCTTCTTGGACTTGAAATGTCCTGTTGCATTCGAGGCGTACGCACCTAATCTCAGTTTGTTTGTGCTTGCTATTTTACAGAATCCGTAGCTATTTAAGTCCCATACTTCCCCATTTTTAAGAGTTTACTTTTATGGTTGTGTGGTAATAGAGCATTCGGTTCTTGTTACCCGCCTAATGCTGTCCCTGATGATGAGGGTGATCGTGAGCGCTGTGTGGAAATCCCTCGTTCGACAAAGGCAAAGTGCCGCACAGCCATAGACTGCATGTCAGTTAAGGTACTGTCAAGTTGCCCAGACCTAAACGGTGTAAGAATGAAATCAAAGGTGAAATTAAATTTGACAATGAGACTCCAGCCTGTTTTCGCATGCAGCTTACTGCCCGGTCAAATGATTTTAACACACTTTCGGCTGTACAGCACATCATACTGCACGATTACACATGCGTGGGTTGCGTTTTTCCAGCTTAGAATTAGTGACCACAGCGACTGACATTCCCACAAAAGTTTTCACAGCCTGTTATCCAAACGTCGTGTCGAAAATGGAACAGCTGTCTCTATGAACGTTCAGATATTTCTACCGGTCGCCTTCCAGCATATTGATTTATTGGTTGAACGAACAGTCAGACTATATGATGGGACAGAGAAGCGCTCAACATTTTCAAGTGCTCGCGGTAGCTTAGTAAAAATTAGAAGCAAGCGACATATTCGACGAAGCGAAATTTGGAGACCTTGATGAACAAGCTGCACTTCTGTCATTACTCACTAGTAGATAACTGCAAAATGTAAAATGGTTATCATAAAAGTGATGTGTTGCTCACACTCCCCGAAATTACACTCCACTACCGGTTTCTGGCTGTTTACCGTCATCAGGTGGAGACAGTAAGATTAGATTCAGTGAACCTTGAAACAGTGGATAAATGGTAAACAAGTTTATACAGTGGCATTCAAGTATAAACTTGGTTATCATAAAAGTTTGCATTGTGAGAGCATTGAAAACAGTGTGGACAGAGAACGTGAGATCATCATCAGTGGCGGCATTATACAGGTAGCTTGTACCAAATGCTTGACTGCCATATGTATGAAAGCACAAGCCTGATCTAGGCAAAGTGCCGCACAGTCACACACTGCACGTGTGCTGAGATACTGCCAGGTTGCCCAGGCCTAGACAGATATGACAAAATAAATAGAAAGAAATGGTAGTGAGACTCCAGCCTTTTTCAGCATGCAGCTCACTACCGGTGGCCAATCAAGTTAGCACGATGTTAGCCGCACAGCACAGAAATACTGCACGATTGCACATCCGTGCACTCACTTCCATGTATGGCTTGACTGCCATACATGGAAGTCAGTGGCTTCAGTGTGTTTTATCATGTGTCATAATTTTTATCCGATATTTTTGTATTATATTTGAATAAAAATGAAAAATACCAAAAAAATCACAAAATCGCCTGCGGGGAAATTACAAAAAAGCTGTTTTTTGCGCATTTGCTTTTGCATATTCTGCTTGCCAGCTTTCTTTTTTACGCGTTCGCTTATCTGCTTTTCATGCTTCATGCTGCTTAGCACTTTGCCTGGCTCCAGACCTGTGCATAAGAACGATGAGGATGATACAACCATGAAAAAAGATGACTCCTATAAGATTAAATTCAAACAAACTGGGATGAGATGCCTAAACCTCGAATAAAACATGCATTTAATCAAGTCTCGCGAACAAGTAGAGCTACATCAGCACGACGGCTTTCTTGCGGCTTTCACTGCCACGCATCATAACAAGCTTTCCTCGTCACTCTACTTGACAACATACAAGTTTAAGCAAACGCTTCAAGAAGATGCTTACTGCAAAACCGCTACTGAGCCCGATTTCGATACATATCCTGATGCGTAATTAGCCGCTTTTATATTTGATTGCAAACACACCCGGAAAACGGGCGCACTGAATTTGAAAGTGTTAGTAGTTACGGTCTTAGGCTGCCTCTGCCATATGACGGTTTTGCAATCACGAGATTCACACCAATCGGGATGTGGCACCGCAAAAAGAATTCGTTTCGGAATTCGGTAGTCCGGCATAAATAAAACATGACCCAACCAGCCTAACCTGTGCAAGTTGATGTGCTTCCCTATATCAACGTTACTACCTATCAGTTTATTTTGGAGAGCATCATTGCGTGTGCGATGGTAACAACTAACTCCTAAAATGCTGTGGATACATTAGGAGCATCGGAGAAATCATGCGATCTGTCATTTTACCTGTATTTCCATAATTCCTTGTAGACGTGATACTACCCGGTTACCTAGGCCGAAGTAGTGGGTTGGCTTAAAAGGCCCCACCCGAAACCTCTGACTAAAACGAATAAACCACAAGGCAGTGCATTGAGACTGAGTTTGTCTGACCTCTATCCATCGAGTCTTGTGGTATGAGTAGCTATGTTTCTCACGGAGGTAAACAAACCATCGCACCACGCAAAGTCCAGTCTAAGCGCGATAGAATCTGATGAACAAATAAAAATAGGAAGCTTCGTTAGCGAATTCTGTTTTCATCTGGCATTCGAAGTTTTTCAATTCGCTGTTCATTTCCGATCTTCTATAACACAGTTACTTAATTTTTCATTTTTTCAACGACTTTTTTATTCTTTTTCGATTCCTCTGTTGAATTTTATCAATTGGTTATCTGTACAATGATTTTTCCAATACAGCCTTAAGTAAGAATTTCGGAATGCCCGAAGTTCTACGTGATGCATTCACACGGGTAATTGCCCAATTGTGCTTGCATGTCGGATTTGACCACATAACCGAAGCGTCGTTGGATTTGCTGGTGGATGTTCTTTATTCGTATATGCGAAATTTGTCCATCACCATAGCCGAAATCGCTGAGCTGGGTATGCCACTCACTTGCTGATGTCTTTCAGACAATGAACCTCCTGGAATAGAGCATTTCTGTTCTGCTTTGAGACTCAATGGTGAATCTCCAGAAGCGCTTGCTAGATATGTTGAACGCACTGCTCCTTATTACACACCACCACCCGCTGTTTTTTGCGGCCCATTGTACGGCAAGATACATTTTTGTGGTCCGCCATCCGTTGAAGCTGACGCCACATCAACGAATTCCTATCAGCCTCCTTGCAGTTTGTCTGGATCTACGGGTATGTATTTTCCACGCTCACTAACGTTGCACACAGAACCTAATATTAAAACAACTCAAGATGTTCAACCCACACCAATTGATAACTCCCTGTCTGTTGTCGCTTCGACTTCTAATTCTTCAACAAAATCTCTCCCACCCTGGGCTCGACCGTCTACCTATCGGATGTCACGAGTATCTGTTGATCCCGTCAACAAAACACTGATTGAACACAGTCCGCCAGAAAAAATAACGGATCCTTTCTTTGGTCTATCACCAGATCACGTCCACTCTAGAAAGAACTCGCCATACCGTACTCTTTCTCCTTTATCAGCATCTCCTCGTTCAATTGAATCCTTTCACCATTCCCGTGTATCTAGTGACGCCCAGTGGGCAGCGGCACTTCAAGTGAGTTATGAAGTATTATCGATAATCAGCTCTTGTTTCACACTTGTCGTCTCCCGCTTATTCATTTTGTGTATCTAGAAGAAGAAGAAGATAATATACATTTAAACGTTCAACCTTCATTAAATAATGACGAATCAATGTCACAAAAGTATTTGTTTAATAAGTAATGCTTATTTGCATGCATTTTCATCACACCCACCCACGACAAATTTCGTAGTGTTTACACTCATCAGGTAGATACAGTATGATCAGGATCTGCTTGCGCTTGAAACAGTGAAAGGATGGAAAACAAGTTGCGCTTGTTTGCTAGTGTTGGATTAGGTTGGCATGACCAAGCTTTTCAATCACATCTGCCTACACAGATGAAGTTTCTATCTATCTATCTATCTATCTATCTATCTATCTATCTATCTATCTATCTATCTATCTATCTATCTATCTATCTATCTATCTATCTATCTATCTATCTATCCATCTATCTATCTATGTAGTTACAATCTTGGCTCATGACAAAGTGCCGCACAATAAGATGCTGCACAAGTGCTAACATACTATCATTTTATCCTGGCCTAGACAGATATGGTAAACAGAAAATGACAGCCTGTTTCCACATGGAACTCAATAAGGTAACAAATTCATTTAGCTTTTTCAACTTTAGAGTACATTTTTCGATTTTGCCTTAACGTAGATCTTCAATAATTTTATACCTGCCGTTTCATTCTTCATATCTTTCGTTGGGTTTGTCTACTTCCTAGATTCGCATTTTGTTTTGTAATTATTTGCAGGCCACCCCTGTTTCACAGCCTCTGAAACGTGTGGTCTATACGCCGGTGAAATTTGACCCAAGCTCGGTACCAACGCTCACGTCAAAACGACCAGCTACGCAACGACCTACGCTTAAACGATCGCCAACCGTGGCGTAAGTCATAAATTCAAATAGGTGTTTCTCTGGTTCCGTGAATCGCCTGTATATTTCAAATCTCGTGTTCCAATTATCACGTTTCATTTACCATTCGTCCACCCATTCTTCCTTCTTTTTTTCCAGTCGACCGAATTCAGCCAGGCCCGTCCCTGTGACCAGCAAGAACAAACGCCGTTCTACACTTAATCGTTCACGAAAATGGGCACCTACGCGTCGGGTAGCTAAACAACCCTCCACACAATTTCCCAAGCAAACGATCTCTAATTTAGAACCGATTAAGGAAATTTCACCACCACCAACAGGTAATCACTTTTGACTTTCGTTGCCTCTGCGCTGTCGAGATGTCTTGTATATTTCTTTTGCATGCATTTTTTTCGGCGACATCTTAAAGGAAGTGTTGACTGATCTGATGTGCGCCGGAGCAGAGCTTCCGTTGGGTGCGAAGGCTATCGTTCTATAGTGTACGGATAGCAGCTTTGTTCTTTAAATTTTAGATAGACACTCAAATCTGACCATCTGTTTTGTCAGTGTAAGTCTGGGCAACCTGACAGTATTTTAACTCACGTGTAGTCTGTAACTGTGCGGCACTTTGCCTGGATCAGGCATGTGCTTTCATACCATACCATCTTTGTTGTCAACCGATATTGTTTACTTTGATAGTTGTATCACTAATGATGATAATGTTAAGGACGGTATCTCATAGCGTTTACGCGAAACGGGTGTAGCGTTTGCTAACCTTCGCGTTTTATGGCGGCGACTTAATGTTTCGCTCCATATTAAAGGTCGAGTGTACAACTCAATCGTGTACGCCACGCTTCTCTACGGCTGCGCAACGGTCTACCCGAATGGAAGATGACCATCGGCTTTCTGTTTTCTATTTCTCATATCTGTCTAGCCCTTGGCAACATGACAATAATATGGCCCACGTGCAGTCTCTGATTGTGCGGTACTTTGCCTGGATCAGGCTTGTGATTTCATACCATACCTGTTTTTGACACTCGTTTGCGATGTCCGGATATCGTCCATCTGGCACAATATGCTCAGTATCTGCACATTCGCTCCACGATGTTCATGTAGTACCCCGTGTTCCGTTAACGTTACTCCTATAAACAGCTGTTTAATGATTTCTTCAAAATCGTTCTCCTTTCCAAGGTACGATCATGTTTATGCTCCGTTTCAGACACGGCTCTTACTTCAAGCTCAGTCGTGTTAGGTCTCGGCGACAATAAAACATCGGTGCTGGATAAAGGTTTCGAACAAAAACCTGATATCAGTGTGGATTCTAGCCGTGCCATCACTTCTCCCGGTCGTCGAAATTTGCTTCCACGTGGACGACGGATAAATCGTGGTTGCTCCGAATCTGAACGTGTGCTTCATGCTCCAACTCGGGTACACTATGATCGAACAAAGGTATGATTGTTCTCGCCTGTTCTAATGACCTACCCTGGCCAGCGTTAATTATTTTCTATCACCTCATCTTCACTCAATCAATTACGCGTTGAGTGCAATCAAGGGCGGTTTGCAAACTCTTTGTTTCTATTTTCAACGTCAAGGTATTCCATTTTTGTCTGACATACTAGAATTCATGGGTTCGCCACTTCCCAGTATGGTATGGTAGGTCTGAAAGCACAAGCCTGATCCAGGCAAACTGCCGTACAGTCAGAGACTGCATGTGGGCTAAGATACTGTCAGGTTGCCCCCCAGACAGATATGTGGAAGAAAAAGAACAGGAAATGGTAGTGAGACTCCAACCTGTTTCAGCATGCAGCTCACTACCTCTGGCTAATCAATTTAGCACGGTGTTAGCCGCACAACACAAAGTACTGCAAGATTGCACATCCGCGCAGTATGGAACATTGTCCAACTTTACGTATCCATATAGAAGTGAAAGTCTCGTGTCTGGCAGTGTCGCATGATCTGATGCTTCACTCATAGTTTGAAGTTGAGAATTTTCACAAAACTCGCCCTGTTTGAAATTGAATGCATGAGCTGATGCAACTTACCGTACTGCATCCCAACTAATGTTGGTTTCCCAAGTTGATCAATTAATGACGATGAACGTCCCGCATGCACTTGGTTGCAGGTCATCATCACTTTAGCCCACACTAAATGATAATTCCGCAATATTGTACAACTGTGGGATTCGCTACATGATTTCTTGTCATCTCCACCATTCAGTGGGATTAGTCCCCTTGTCATGGTTCATGCTGTGTGATTTTTTTGGCTTCGTTATCCCAAACTTGAGATATGCGCGGTCCTTATTTTTTGTGAGAATGAGCGTCGACGGCAGGACACCATAGCTTTAGCCTCCTTGTATTAACTAGTTTTTTCCTTTTATTCTAATTTGGATGTCTATAGTTAACACTTATGTCTCGTGGTGTTGATCGCTATCGGCGCGACATTGACTGCTTTCCAGAGGGCGAAACTCATAGGTAACCATTGGAGCAAAAGACATTTTTCGCTATCTGAATCGTGTATTTTCCTTAGTTCATTTACCTCTGGCTAGCCCGATTTCATCGGTCTCGAAAGCAAATAGCATCAGCTTGACTGTCATGGATTTTCTTTAAAATGTAGTACTAATGTTCTCGTAGTACCACGTGGCGTTTGTGTGAATTAATTTTTATCTATTTTCTACAATACAGTAAGAAGTTCACAGAATGAATGCGCCATGTGTCTATAATTTTTTACCTTGAACGTCTCATTGTGGCTCACAAAATCTATCACGCAATCTGTTATCCCATACAATACTGAGGGTTTAAAAGCTATGCTTTTCCATTAGATGGACTGCCTTTAACGACAGACTGACCCGTTTCTCAAGAGTCACCCACATACTTTTTATACTGTAAGTAAGAAGACTTCTTCTGGCTACTTGACTTGTTTTTCAAAGTCCGTCTGAGACCCGCCATGTAGGTTCATTTTTGAAATTGTTGGAGGTTATTCCCATTCACCTCTGACGTTTACCCTTTTATGGTTTGTCGGGCACGTTCTTTTTTATTTATTTCCACAGGCCCGTGAACAAACCACGCCTCCCGTACATTCTTTCGCGTCTTTCGAATGCTTAAAGCCAGAATTTGAACCTACTTCTCCTGAACAGAAAATTCGAAAAACCACTGGTGTTTCCCAAGAATTAAATGAACCGCGCCCTACGTCAGGTGTAGTTTCGTGTGAATCTCCTCTACCCGAGTTCACGGACTCTCCGATTTCCGATAAAACTGACCCCATGTTAGATGCTGAACGTGCCGAATTATTGCGGGCCTATCCAAGCCACGACATGTTCTTTCAACCAACCAAGGAACAACATGCAGTGGCGCATAGTGAAAATATCTTTTCCTCACCTTCGTCACTTGACTCGCTGCTAAGTTCCTCGACAACATCCGCATCAACCACCGAGTTAATCGAAAAAGCTGAGCGTCATCAGGCCACCGCATCGAGAATGAAATCCGAGGAAACCGTACGATCGGTTCCAAGGTTGACAGACTTGACTCCTACGGATACCCTCCACTCGACCGACACGGCTGATCACACTTTAGTTCCATCCTCAGGAGGAAGAGGCGAAAGATCAACGGCGTCTCCACCACCACCACCCTTACTTCCACTTCATTTGTCCACGGTGATGAAACGGGAACAGTTTGACAATCCTCTAGAACACGGTTTGCCTCCCAATCTTACCCCGGTAAGTTTATCAAGATGCCATGTTTATTTTGTTCAAAAGTCGTGCGGGCATTTTTTGTTTCTCAATCGTTCAGTGACTTGATAAAACTTGATTCAATGTGGGCGATCTGAGCAACGCATAATACACCGGTAGGGATCTTGAGAGCTTGACCAGGAATCATTCTGCATTCTGCATTAGAGCTCCGTGGTTCGATATATGAACCCTGTTTATTCGTGGCTTCAATGTTTAACAATGTCTACTGCTTGATATTGAAGCGAATACTTGAAGCTCATGGATTGGAAGTTCTATGTTCACTGAGCTGGCATTGTAGCAGTAGGACGTTTCGTCATCAAGCTAGATGGCATCGTCAGCTGAGCTTCTTGCGAAGTGTTCGTAATCGTCATGACTTGGGATTTTTATACGCTGGTTCATTCCTCGTCATTGTCTGTTCTCAAGGTTACATGGCTCAATGTTCGGTTCCTCGTTATTAGTTACATGTTATCCAATTGAACGTGTTGATTCAATGACCGCGTTGTGGAGTGCCACGCTTCGAGGAATTCCCGTACATGGCGCGTACATCCCCTGACAATGAACGGTTGCATTGTTGTCCTTGGTCGGCGTGAATTAGTCGTAAGAATTTGTATTCGTGCCTTCTCACCGCCTATTGATGTTCACCCAGTCTGGTGCCCAATCTCCACTGTCTCGAAACGCACTGAAGCTAATCTTTCCGATGACGACAGACATCTATAAAACAGATGTGTGTAAATGCATAGGATATTAACACTCCGAAACCGGTCCATTCCCTTCAATGAATCAGTTTCATTTTCCTTAAAGCTAGTTCTCGGCATATCATGTTCAACGAAACAGTTGTCGTTTGTACGTGTTTACCTTCAGCCAGCTTAGAGCCGTGCAATGGACGCTATCCTTCAACGGTAATTGAGATTGAACATCTTTGCCAATAGTCACTCATATTTGATAGTAATTTTTTAAACGATCCTTTGGTAAGCCAAGGACCCAATTGAGGTGTCATGCTTTATTATGATGATGTTTTATTGTAGGTGAGGAGGGATTTCATCAGGTCAATCGAGGCTGAGCCGCTTATCCACTCGATTGACCCCGCATGAGTTGTCACAAAATATTCCACTCGCCCATCTGTATGACATTGTATGCCTTGGTATGGTATATGGTATGAAAGCACAAGTCTGATCCAGGCAAAGTGCCGCACAGTCGGAGACTGCCAGGTTGCCCAGGTCTAGACAGATATGAGGGGGGGAGAAATGGTAGTGAGACTCCAGCGTGTTTCAGCATGCAGCTCACTACCGTTGGCCAATCAATTTAGCACGATGTTAGCCGCACAGCACAGAAATGCTGCACCACTTCACATCCGTGCCCCGGTAGTCCCAAAAGAGCCCCGCAATTTGACGGGAACCATGTGGGCACGGTTTCCGGCAACTTTAAACAGTGATAACGGCACTAAGTCTGTGATAAATTCTGGGTTGAAGCCTGACAGTTATAATCGAGACTGCATAGTGTTATCTCTGCAGAACAGCAGTAAAACTTGCGTGACGTATCCACTGCTATGTATTAACAAATATTTATGCAGTCCCTCAATTCGTGTTATCTTTCAATCGCCCTTCATCGATAACCAGGTGGTAGAGTCAAAATTAGCCGGTCAACAAACCCGACCGAGGTTTGCTTCCGAGCCGCATTGGAATTCCTCCATCCACAGCATTACTAGACGACAGGATACCACAACTCGCGAAACACTTGTCTCGTCTCTGTCCTCATCGCCATCCTCTTCGTCAACCTCTTCATCGGATTCGTCATCAGGCATTTCTCGTCCATCGGACAACCTCCCAAACGTACCGAATTTATCTACCGTGTAAGTTTTCTCAATTATTCGCGGCGTAGTTCACACGAATAAATTTGTGATGCTCATCTTTGTGACGGCGGTATTTTAATTGTTTTTGACTCACACTTTAAGCTGAACTAATTGTCAATGTTGTGGTATTGTGGAGTTGTTTCCAGCGGCATTGTTAAATTAGCTAGGACTGTTGTTCGCAGCTGCCACGTTTGAGACCGGCCGATCTGGTTTGACAGTGGTTGTCTCAAAAGGTGGTCACTGGTTTTCTGATTGTGAATCTCTTTGAGTCCTTTGCCTACTTTCTGATGACTTCTAAGTTGGAGCGATCAAGGAAGCGTTTCATGACACGTACCGTTAGAACACGTTCACGACATTGGAT
The DNA here is from genome assembly GCA_013407085.1 of Atriophallophorus winterbourni. Classification (NCBI taxonomy): domain Eukaryota; kingdom Metazoa; phylum Platyhelminthes; class Trematoda; order Plagiorchiida; family Microphallidae; genus Atriophallophorus; species Atriophallophorus winterbourni. Next base: position 18,848 of record JACCGJ010016523.1, on the reverse strand, counting down.
TGTATTCCTGTGTCAGGATAAATGTCCCATCTCCTTTTTATAATGGAGCGTTGGTTCTCATTTTCTTGCACTACGACCAGTCACAATACGAAATGCGGTGTTGATCTATTGCGGTTTTTAAGTACTATGACTAGCTTAGTGCAGCGAACGAATTTCAACCAAAGGTTTCCGATTATGCTAGAGTCATATTTTGACATCCATCAATGGATTTTATCGCTTTCCAACGTATGTTTTACAGCTCTATGCTTTCTTCTGTTTGTCGCCAGAACTCTGTTTTAAACTTTGTGGCCCCCTTGCTATGTGAAATACTACTATTGTCAACATAACTCCTCCAGACAACTCTGCTATTCCTCCGTTCTCCGAAAATGTATGAATGAAAGCACAAACCTGATCCAGGCAAAGTGCCGCACAGTCAGGGACTGCACGTGGGCTAAGATACTGTCAGGTTACCCAGGCCTAGACAGATATGAGGGGGGAAATAGAAATAAAAAATGTACCTGCTTTTAACCCGCGTTTCGATTTATTTTTACGATGATGCGATTCCTTTTCTCTACAGACCCCCGCTTAGCATTCGATCGGATACACAGACCACGCCAAAGCCTCCGAAAATGTGAGTCGTTATTTTTATCACGGTCCTAATATGTCTCTTATGATCAACATCTGATGCGTATATTTTATATCACTAAAGCGCTCACTCATATCCAACTTATTTTACAGCGTCATACGTTTCGGAACTACTTCGGGTGCAACATCTTATGCCAGCAGCCCACAGACCAAAATTATCGATTCAACGAGCTCGCTGGACACTTCGATTACACCGTCCCTGTCCACTCCTATCGTCCATCAATCGGCACCTTTGAAATTGACCATATCGCGAAACCGGTTGAATTATCGCGGCTCCGATCTAGCTTCTCTAGGAAGTTCCGTAGCGTCTAGCAGCAGTAGCACGACACTCGGTTCTGATGATGACGACGACGACGATCAAGATTCTGCCCCGGTCACCTTACTTCCACCGCCATTGGAACGTTTACCAGATCGAACGGCTTCTACAATGTCATCCAGCAACTTGATGTGTGCGAATCAGCCGCCAAAACTGGCTGCTATCGAGAAACCCAGAGGCATCAATGAGCAACGTGCACCTACCAGTTCCCTCCCCTCATTGCTTCCCTTGTTTGCCGCATCTTCCTCGGCTTCGTCTTCGGTACAGGAAAAAAGTAAGCAACACATTTGGTCACCATATTCTACTCGTTTAATTTCGTGAGGACACTTGGCGATCTTTCGCCCAACATTCTAACTATGCTTTTCGACACACTTTATTGGAAATTGTTCATTTTCTTCCAGAAGATGTCCTTCCTTTGTGAAACCATGTTCTAAATATTGATTATTTACCGGTGACTATTTTATGCATTCAGCAATGTGTACGTTTTACTCACGCGACATTCTCATTGGCATGTACGATGGACTAGTTGACTGCGCATCACTGTTGATTTTAGCCTAGTCAAGCTTCTATTTTAGCTTCTTTTTTTTCAAGCTTCTCTTTTTATCGGTGTCGAACTTGTACCGGTTTTCCTTGGATCGGATGCGGCTGCAACTATCCCCCCTTTCATTCACACACCGTTTCTATATTCGCCAATTTTGGTTTTCCGTAACCACGGGGGAGTGTTTTGGTATCTCTAGCATATAGACTTTGCGTTTCATCGCTATGCGGTTTGCTTTGCGCTTGAATTTACCAATTTCAGCGAGCAATGACATCAGTTTTCACGTTCGGCTACCTATTCTCCTACGCTGCATGATTTTCATCTCTTCATGCATTTTCGAACAGGCACTCTGATCTACCATCCATGGTAACCGTCATATTACGAATCACAGTGCCATACTTGTTCACGGATGTGCAATCGTACAGTACTTCGTGCTGTGCGGCTAACTCCGTGCTAAATTTATTGACCAGAGGTAGTGAGCTGCATGCTGAAACAGGCTGGAGTTTCACTACCATTTCCCGTTCTTTTTTCTTCCTCGTATCTGTCTAGGCCTGGGCAACCTGGCAGTATCTTAGCCCACGTCCATTCTATGACTGTACGGTACTTTGCCTGGATCAGGCTTGTGCTTTTATACATACATACATACACATCCCTTGCTGGCAGCCAGACGAGCTGGCCAATCTTTGTACTCCAATAGATTTACAATCGGATATGGTTGGCGTATCCGATGCCATGTATTTATAGCGTTCTTTTCTATTCTATTTTCATTTTTCATATCTTTGGAGGCATGGCAAACTTGACAGTATCTTAGGCTATCTATAGCCAATGACTATTCGGCACTTTGACTGGATCAGGCTTGTGCAAGCGTCCAGAGTCATCGGCCGTATATATTCCCCGTATTTACTTGTTTATGCGCGCTAAGGTCTGAGTTGTGTTCAAATGTAGGAAATTGCAATCTGAATCAGACAAAGTTCTGCTCAATCTGATGAACAGCTCGTGTGCTGATTTATTGCCAATTTTTCATATCTCTAGGGAAGAAAGCGTGTTACTGGTTGCTGCTCATGGCTACCAGTAGTCAATTTATCACGGTACAACCTGTGCCGGACAGAGATACTGCACAATCGCCACTTGGTGCATTCGGGTGAAATACCCGTTTTTACATCCAAGCAGCGTCACAGTTTTGACCTCTTGTTTTAGCTTCTACTGTGAAATGTGTCGCATTCTGTTTTCTGATACGTTTATGCTTTTATACCAACTTTTCCTTATCACTGAGCCAACTTACAACTCTACCTGAAAGTTTTTCAATTAGTGTTGTTAGTTGAACTGCGCCGTGAATGATATTGGAAGTGATGTTACTAAACCATTTGGCACATTAACAATAAACCCGCAAGCTTTCTAGAGCCTGGGGGCACATGTTGCACGCATAATTTCTGCCTCTTTAAATGCTTCTTCCGTATTTTATGTTTTTGTGTCTACTCATCAGTACCAAGTCTTTCGAAATATTCACAAACCTTATCACAACGGTCCACATTGGAAGCACTGGACTCGAGTTTCGCTCTTATTAGAGCTCATCAGCAGTGCATATCATGTCTCTGGTCTGACTGGCACATTTGAGTAGCGTCATGCCCGACTAGTCGAGAAGGAGCCAGCAACAACTATTATGGTCGTCCAACCGATCTGATCTCCTCGTCAGGTCTTCCCATCAGATACAGTGTAGGCTAACACTGAGTAGATCTGACGGGCATTGTTGTTGTTGTTGAAGGGTGTTTGGAGAGTTTGTTCATTATGTTTTTGTGTCTACTCATCAGTACCAAGTCTTTTGAAATATTCACAAAGCTTATCCGTATTTTATTGATTCACGGCTTTGTCAGAACGTTGTAGCATTGCGTAGATAAGAGTTTTTCTGTCGATTTTCCCCATCAATTATATAGCAAGTCGCAAACGCCGTCGCAGTTCCAATTTGTCCCGACCACTCCGCAAACGTCAAGCAGTCAGTCAAGTGAATGTTACAGGTGCTGTGCCGCGGAGCGAAGAACAGCCTCAAACATCTGGTTCTCGTGTTCGCGTGGATTCTGTGTTTACTGATGATGAAGGGGATGTCGGTTTTAAATCTCCTGACTCCAAATCATCATTGTCGCTGAGGAATGTTGAAACACCAGCGAAGGATCGACCATTGCATCCGCGTGCAAGCTCTTCCGTGCCCGACAGCATGAAATCCGAAATGACGGTGGATTCAAGAACATCCGGACCGAGAACGAAACACGCTTCGGAAACGTCCGTGCGGCCGTATGCACCCGTCGTGAAAATGGCGCCACCGTGTAATAGTAATGCAAGGCCTGCGAAATTAAAACCTCCGACGAAACGTTCCTCGCTAGTTGGTTCACGTCGTAGCCTCTCCGGTGTGCACCGACAGACCTCGCAAGTTGTTGCTTCAGCGGGTAGCTCCTATTATTTTGTAAGTGTCCGTGTCTTGGTATTTTGCCTTTATCGATCACGTTTTGATTCTCGAAATTTCTTTCTTTCTCGTTTGACTGTGTGCGTATTGAAGTCATGTCATCAATGTTGCACAGGCCTAGACAGATATGAGGGGGGAAATAGACATGGACAACATTACACTAGCAAGTACCGAGTGCTTAACTGTCATGCAACCAAGACACGTTAAAACCATAAAGTAACGAAGACGAGTGCGACTAAACTTGTATGGGATTAGGCCTAGACACACTGGGATGAGTTGCTTATCCCTCGAATCAAATGCGCTTTTTAGGCCTAGACACACTGGGATGAGTTGCTTATCCCTCGAATTAAATGCGCTTTTAATCAAGTTTCGTAAACGACGTGTAGAGCGGTATTAGCATACCAGCTTCGTTGCGGTTTTCACTGTCATAACAAGCATTGTTCACCACTTCGCTTAACAACACACAGGATTAATCAAACACTCCAAGAAGATGTTTACAACAAGACAGACCGCCACTGAACATCATTTTGAGCCATAAGAAGTCACTGCGTTGTCCGATCACTCGGTCTCCAACCCGAAAGATGGGTTGCCCAAACTACAGGTAGTTTAACATTCAAAGCCTTCATCTGCTAGAGCCATGTTAAAATCTGACCACATTTACAACGATACCATTCTGAACTCATGTGCTACAACTTCAATGCTTATCCTCGGTATCGTTAGCACGAAGCGGTAAGCGTGTTGAATTAATCACTGGACACTGGGTTAGGCTATCGTACACGGATGTGCGATCGTGCAGCACTTATGTGCGGTGCAGCTAACACCGTGCTAAATTGATTGGCCACCGGTTTTGAGCTGCATGCGAATACACGCTGGAGTCTGACTGCCATTACTATTTTCCTTTCCTGTGTCCGTCTAGGCCTGGGCAACCTGACAGCATCTTAACCCACGTGCAGTCTATGACTGTGCGACACTTTGCCTGGATCGTAATTATTTTGACGATCGTTGGTACCCATTTTAGACTAGTGTGCGTTTAGGAAATTGGGTTAATCTCATTCTTTAAAATACGCAATCGCCGGCGATATTCGTAGTGCAAACCTCACGTTTGAAGGTCGCGCGCTAACCATCGCGCCGAATAACTTGCTGAATGAGCGAAATGCTACCACCTGCTCGGCTTTCCGCTTAACTAGAGATGCGCATCAACTTTTGGTTTCGTTCGGGGCCGTTGTTAAAAGTGGCATCCGCAGTTCATATCCAGTTAGCGATATTTCGGGTAGAATCTTTTTCGCTGTCAAATTCACACCAACAGCTTTAAGAATTCTGGGTTCTAAAAATGTTGCAATCTCATTTACTCCACGCTCGGATTATCACAAACTGATCATCAGATTAAGATTTCGCAATGTGGCCCCAATGACTTGATAGCCGAGCTTACTGTGCAAGTTTCGGCATCAAGGAGTTACTTGTAGATGCATTTCAACTGTACCGATGATGTCGAATGTGACCAGTTTGGTCTCTATCGTTCAGTGAAGCTCCGCCTGAGTGTTTTCTCCAATCTTCAGGTGCAGATATACTATAAGACAGCTGTAGGTTTGCATTTCCGCAATAGTTCCCGTCAACCTATGCGATGCGCATTAGAGTTTAGTTGAAAATAATACACACCATTTGAATTCCGGCGAGGTTTTTTTCTGTAATCAGGTTTAATGTATTGGGTCATTTAACATGCAAACCCTTGGATCACATGTGTTCTTTCCGTAAACCACAGTCTCTGGATTTCCCTCTTGTCTTCCATCGGTGATTTTCGATAGTTAGTTTGCACCGCTTGTTGTGAATTAGAACAAGATCTCTGGTCCTCACTCCTATGCACGGATGTGCAATCGTGCAGTACTTTGTGCTGTGCGGCTAACACCGTGCTAAATTGATTGGCCAGAGGTAGTGTAACAGGCTGGAGTCTCACTACCATTTCATGTTCTTTTTGCATTCTCATATCTGTCTAGGCCTGGGCAACCTGACAGTATCTCAGCCCACGTGCAGTCTCTAACTGTGCGGCACTTTGCCTGGATCAGGCTTATGCTTTTATAACATACCATACCTCACTTCTGTCTGAATGCAAAAGCCTCTACGAACAGCTTTGTTTGGTCCAGCTCGTAAAGACGATCTCTAGCGGAATCAAACCATCAGTGTCTGTTCACCTTTGATCTTAGTGCGTTTAAACAAACGCGACCAACGTAGATCGTTTGAACAAAGGTTGCCACCACGAATAGGTTAATATATTCTCATTGTTAATCTGAACATGTCCTAATCTGCCGCCTTTTGTGCACCATAACCATGATTAGTTAGCGAACGTATTCAATTAATCCTTTCCACTCACAGAACAACAACGGTGAACAGATTTGGTTATGTCCGATATGTTTGTTAGAAGACGACGGCAATCTCATGATTGGATGTGACAGCTGTGATGATTGGTATCACAGGTCAGTTTTGATGTTTTCGCAATATTATTTCACTGTTAAATTGAGCTTTGATTATTATTGCATGCGTCGGAACTTGCTTCATCATCATCATAATGAAGCACAGGTCTGGATCCGGACAAAGGACATGAAGCAGTGCAATCAGATAAACAAACACGTAAAAAGCGGGCATATCTTGTTTTTTTAGTTTCACTGTATGTGATTTTCTTTGTTTCTTTTTATAAGCGATGATGCAATAAAATAGGATTAAAATGGCTTATAATGTACGACATTGGTGCACTGATATCGACCGACAGCCCTGTTGCTCAAGGTTTCCAACCAACCCTTGATTGGATCTTTCGGACTGTACCCCACCAACGAATAACTCCCATTGAGCCTAGCGCTACAGTGATTCCCAACATTACAGGGCGCCATGTCATGGACTGGCCTCGCGGTCGTTTCTCCTTGGCACGGAAATTGTCAACGTCTTTATAGGCAAACTATGGTTGACCGCGGTCATCATCATCGTCATGGAGAGCATTACACTGGTAAAAAGTACAAGTGCTTAACTGCCATACAACCATGACATAGTAAAAATTCTAAAAAGACGCGGAAGGGTGGGACCTAAAATGCTGCTGAATCTGTAGAGTAAGCACAGACACACTGGGATAAGGTGCCTACACCTCGAATCAAGCATGTATTCAAGCAAGTGTTGTGAACGAGTAGAGCGACATCAGCGTGACAGCTTCCTTGCCACTTCGCTTGACAACATGCGAGATTAATCAAACCATTATTCACTACTCGCATCGTCATCATCACTAACGGCAGCATCAAAACGAGTGTTTAACTGCTTTGCAATCATGACACAATGAAAAATCAATACATAAACGGGGAACAGTGGGACTTGAAAAGCTACGTAATATATACCGATTTTTGATTATCCATTTATTGATTAATTATATTGTTGCCTATATCCCGCGGCCTCTAATCTTACCGAAATTCAATGTGTCTGTGTACACTACACGTGGATGTTATGAATATTGTTCGGATGGTGTTCACCGAGCTTGTGTAGTTGTTGTTGGACGCTTCGTCATCAGACTAGATGACCTTATCTGCAAAACTTCTTTCGAAGTCACTTGTAATTGGTATTCATGGATTTTTATAGAGCCGGTCTATCCGTTCACCATCACTCTCGGTGGCAATCGTACAGCATTTATGTGCTGTGCATCTAACACCGTGCTAAATTGATTGGTCAGCGGTAGTGAGCTTCTGCTGAAATACGCTGGAGTCTCACTACCATCTTTATTTTCTATTTCTCATATCTGTCAAGGCCTGGGCAACCTGACAGTAATATCGCCCACGTGCAGTGTCTGACAGTGTCTGACTGCACGGATGTGCAATCGTGCAGCATTTCTGTGCTGTGCGGCTAACATCGTGCTAAATTGATTGGCCACCGGCATTGGGTTCCATGCTGAAACACGCTGGAGTCTCACTACCATTTCTATTTCTATTTTTTTCTATTTCTTTTGTCATATCTGTCTAGGCCTGGGCAACCTGATAGTATCTCAGCCCACGTGCGGTCTATGACTGTGCGGCACTTTGCCTGGATCAGGCTTGTGCTTTCACATCACAGTGCGGTACTTTGCCTGGATCTGGATTGTGCTTTCATACCATACCACATACGGCTAGCTGGCGTCGATGTAGTCTCGTGCTCAGCTTGCGATTGGTTTTTCCGATGTAGTTCTTCTCAATCTCTGCACGTAATCTTGTAGACAATATTTGAGTGTTCTTTTGTATTGTTGAAGTGACTGCATAATGATAACGCTGGTTAATGCACGACTGCTATTCCAAATGGCCGAAAGACCCGAGCTGATATATGATGCGCATAGGGAAAAGCGCGTCTAACTCTATTTTCATCATCGTTTCTTTGTTGGGTACGGTTGAACTTGCTGCGTAGTACGAAGCTTCTGGGCTATCCATTCTTCTGGAACAAGTATTCTTCTTCGTGCCTTCTTAGTTCCTGTGTGCTGCAATGTGTTTCTCTTGAATCCACACTTAAGTAGTTGATGTGATTCGTCCAGATCAGTTCTCTTCGCCGAGACTGGACCTTGACGTGGTGCAGCGGCTTGCGTGCCTCGATGATCCATTGAGCTATACTGGGTGATGTCTTCGTGGCATCTTCAGAGTTACTCATACCAGGTTGGTCAATGGTGAGAAGCCAGACAAACACAGTCTCCTTGTCTCCTTGTCCCTCGCGGACATTGTATACCAGAAGAGGCGTATGAATCCACAAGGATCACCGGCTCGACTGGTTGGGATGATGTCGGGAGTCCCTGCTTGGTCTCTACCTCGCGAATGGCTTGTGAACTGTACCTACGGTATCCGGCCCCGATAGGTGCGATCCTTAATCTCGCTCCGCTGCCTTGCGGGTTAGGCTTTCGGGCCAAAGGCTTGAGGTGGGAGTCTTCAAGATCAACTCCTCTACTTCGGCCTGGGCAACCGGGTAGTATCACGCCCACACCCAAATTGATTGGGTGGCACTTTGTCATTTTCAAATGGTTGTGTAAAAATATATATATATTCATTATCACAAAGTGCCGTTCACATAGTTGATCCCCATATCTTTGGCCGTATTATTGATAGATCAATCCGTTCCCAACGTTGCATGACAACTTTGGCTATTAGGCTGGAAATCGGTTGATGTTCCTCAGTTTTGTTAGATCAGGATATCAAAATACGAAAGCCTGTGAATGAAGCTTTATCCACCTCGAAATTATGCTATGCAAACTGGAATAGTGGCGAAATGGGAAAACAGTTGACAATGACAAACCGGCACAGTGAAAGTTCATCATAATGCAGTTTGGTTTTCTGCACTACTGAAATAATTCGATTGAATAAAATGCGTCTGTTGCATGCAGTAGCTCGTCACTGCGTTTTGTATATTCCCTTACTTGCAGAGTTTTGATTACTCGTATCAGTGAACATGCCGTTTATCGCTGTATTTCCTGTATTCAGCATGCTACCACCACGATTCTAAATCTTACAGGGGAACTCAGCCTGAAGTATGCTCTCTCCAATTTACTGCTTGCTTGCCTGGGTGTCTGTGCACAACCAGATGGAGTGCCACCCAACTCTAAGATGCTCTGTGTGACTGTTGTGTTGTTCTGGTTGTTCAGCGCCAATCTTTTGCCAATAGCCACTGGCGCACTATCTGATATAATGTTCGCACCGTGCATCATTATCGGGATCATTCCCCTTTTTCTTCTTCACTGGTAGGTGCTTGTGCGGTTGTTTGAAGTTGGATGGTGACGCGAAACTTGTTGTGCTAGCGGTAATCCACAAATACTTGCTCGTGTCTATCTCCATGTACCCGGATGTACAATCGTGCAGCATTTCTGTGCTGTGCGGCTCACGTCGTGCTAAATTGATTGGCCAACGGTAGTGAGCTGCATGCTGAAACACGCTGGAGTCTCACTACCATTTCTATTTCCCCCTCATATCTGTCTAGGCCTGGGCAACTTGACAGTATCTTAGCCCACGTGAGGTCTCTGACTGTGCGGCACTTTGCCTAGATCAGGCTTGTGCTTTTATATCATATCATATCCATTTACAGCTCATTACTTTGCGCTTTAATTCACTTGGCGTACGTTTAATTTTCAACGCACCAGGTTCATTTGATGACTTGCCCTGGGGTTGCGAAAATTGTGTTGCTGCGCGGTGGCCATACTCTCATTTCCAATGATTCCGGCACTACGAAGTTGCCAAATTGCAGTCAGACTCGACTGTTTAAACATTACGAGCTCGTTGCTTCGAATAACGTTAATATGAGATTCTAGGAAGTATCTTTATTATTGCCGACCTTCTGTGATCCAGTCGTTCTCTATTTCACCCCGACTCCAGCTCCAATGATTTTGACCCGCGTTTTATCTTGAATCTCACGTGGCCAGTGTGGTTGCACTTTTCTGTCTAGGCTTTGGCAACCTGACAGCCCTCGTTCCAAAGGTTGTCGTAGCCGGGGGTGGCAGTGGGGATAAGCTCCCATATGGCACGCGTCTCAAATAGCCTCTGACAACCAAGTCCAGCTTCTGGCCTGCACGAGTGGCTCCCCGAGCCAGGCGGAACTGCTTCTACCAACAGGAGAAGGGGCGATGGCGAGTGACTGGTGCCTGAAAACCAGTTTGCTTCGGGCAGATGTAGCTCGTTAGCCTGGGAGGGCATTTTATCTAAGGGAAGGAAAACTCTGATTTTCAATCTCCGCTGCGTTGCGGGAAAGGCTTCGGGAGAAAACCCAGAGCGAAAACCTGGAACAGAGTCTGGCAGACGGTTAGTTGGTGCAAGCCATCTCTTTCTATAAACTCCCTGCCGCCTTGCAGGTCGCACTTGTTTGTGCAAAGGCTAAAGAAGCTGACTCGCACAAACGCCGAGTTGTGCTGGGGACGCCGCTTTGTAGCGTAATTCCCATGAATCTTCATTGGAGCCGACTCATCCTCCAGAAGGAGATAGTCGCACCCAAGTTCACTTTATGATTGTGTTGAACTTTGCCTGGATCAGGCTTGTTGTTTCATGTGTGCCATAGACGTGAGTGTAGCCTCCTTGACTTTCTGTTATGATGAGTGTATCGTCAATGTTACAGCAGGGACATTGGTTGCGCCTATCAATCTATGCGATATTCTTAACCCGACAGCCAGGAAAACAGAACAAGACCAGAATGGGACGTTGATTGTGAGCCCAAGGTCCAAGCGACCAGTGTGTGCGTTTGGGCCGTGGACATAGTCTGTATTTATATGATAACCACAGAGCGAACGTGTGGATGTACATCATAATCGTGGGCAGGTGCATAGTGGAAACGACGAATGTTAATTGACATGGACGAGTCAGACAATTTGAATTTGAATGAACTTGGGGTTTGTTGCCGAGGTACAACATGACTAACCCAACAACAATTTTCCTCATAACACTTTCCCTCTCGAGAACGATCCTATTTGTTGACTTTCCTCGGTTCACTTTTCACGATATTTCAATTTAGATTTAATAAGCTTAAAGTTCGCGCGGTGGTATTTGTTAATCATCATCGTTGGATTGTTGCACTTCAGCACGTGTCTCGGTTTGTCGGCTGAACCTACCGATCCCCATTGGTTCTGTCCAAAATGTGCCAGTCAGAAAGCCGCGCTTGCTCAAGCCCCTGCTCAAAGTCTTTCATCAACTTCATCATTCTCCCATGGTCCACACAATTTGCAAAGCAAACCCAAACCACAGGCGCTTAAACGAAGATTGAAAAAGGTCGGACGCTAGTGCAATCGCTTCTGTCTTTGCCGATCATCAAATGCCAACATCTACAAACCTACAACATACATGTTGATTGATTTCTCGTTATCGAATATCTGTAAATACTTTTTGTAATAAATACTGTCTTATTTTTATAAGTTCGACTCGTCTGAATCGGTTTGCTCAAACCGTAAGTCAAACGTCTAGGCCTGGGCAACCTGACAGTATCTCAGCCCACGTGCAGTCTCTGACTGTACGGCACTTTGCCTGGATCAGGCTTGTGCATTCATTCATTACGAGGTTAGTCAAACGCGTCAATTAATAATGTCTCCAGTTTAACCATACTCGACTACATCAGCTCAACTGCGTTTCGTGCTGCTTCATCTGAACCCCCCCCCATTTTGGGGTGATTTTAACTTGAAACGTCTGACCTTAAAACCTACAAAAGTTAGGTTACCTTCACTTTTGGTTGGCCGGGAATAGACATGCCCGTCTAGAGTTATTCTGTTGTTGGTAATTCGAATATCTCCAGAGGCATCGCTCACGAACTTTTCAATGTAGAGATGCTTATTGCGATTATCGTATTTGTTGGTTTAATATTTTCTTTGCCGGGTGTAGCGAATGCTTCGTGTAAAACCGCTTGGCTGATCTCTTTCCCTGATTCAGGTCGTGTGATGGGATCAACACATAGGGGATTATGTGACACACATTTCGGCAAGATGAATTGATGACTGTTCAAATTGGACATTATATAGTAAAATGTATACTTTTAAGCGGGATGCCGTGTAATTTCGGCAGTAAACTCGTTAGAAAAAGCTATTTCTTTTTAAACTAAGCTTAGCGCGCACAATGCTAATATAAAATTACATACTTGATAGAGTTTAATTCTCTTGAGAGTGGTGTAGTGCTTAAATGACGAAACAAATATATGTAAATAGAAATGGGGACATAGCCTATGGGCATTGGGCATCTGCATGTCACTGAACCGCTCGGTGGAGCAGAAGATTCGCTTTCAAATAACAAAATTTTTGTCAGAAAAACTGTGTAGACCCTCTTGACCCCATTTAGTGCGAAACAAACGGTCGTTGAAGCGAGTCGCGCCCCCGGGAATCTATACCCTCGATACTCAATATTAGCCGGAATAATCTGCTTCGTGAATGTTTTCAAGGATCTGTTACTAATGAGTAGTATGGAATAAATGAAACAACATGTGCTTCGATGCATGGCGAACCCTACGCACGTTATGCGCATTATGCACAGATAAATAACCAACTAGCTTAGTTTTATTGAGAGCTGAGGTTTGTGAGCCCTTTAAAACTATTTTTATCAGTATACTTTGTTAATTCCGATACACCGTATGGATCAAATATCCCATTGTCGTTTTGATCAAATTTGTATTGTAAATTATGTTTTACCACGCGTCATGATAAGTAGCAATATTGCGAAATCGATAGGATCATGTAGTTTTAAAATTATGAATAATCCAATAATTGTTTGATCGTTTTAGTCTTGCTAAGTGTTCCAGGTATTCTATATGAAACAGTTAAAGCGACAATTTAAACCACTGGCGATGCACATCGCTAACATCTCACAAATGCGCAATCTCTCTAGCAACTTGTCAGATCATTGGAAATCATAAAAACCATTTATTGCCAATGTGCTTATAGATAGCTCAGCAAATTCCTTAAGTGTGACTCTTTGAGAATTAGTACAACAATTCGAAATGTGGACATCGTGAAATTCAGCTGCGGGGATCCAGCGTCACCCGCACGTTTTTGCTTCAATATTAAGGATTCCGCTGAAATAAGCTTTTCGTTTATCATGAAAAATACAAGGAACGCTCTAATTTAAACTGCCAAGTTGAAATCGCAAGTGGTGCGAAATAATAAATGAGGACTTTGTTGGTACATCCCAACGTCAGATAGCTGTGAAATCTTTAGTTCAACAATGAAAACGCTACACCAATTTTCGATCGAAGAGAAGATCGAATACAGAGGATAAATTTTGCGAATGATGGAGTTCAACCGCAAAATTCTCTGTCGGATGTTCGATTTAAAGTAAAACCTAGCTGCTGCTGCTGTCTAGAAAACTACGGTTTGAACAAAAACATCTGCATCATAGATTGGTTGAGATAGAATCAAATCTGCTGATACCTTTGGATAAGTAGATGCAAGCGTTGAAAATTGGAATGGCTTGTTGTTAGCCTCCTTCGGTCGATGTCGACCATTGATTGACATCAGAATCGCATGAATTTTCATGTTTTACAGCTTTTTGAATAACTAAATAGTCCGATTCGGTAGGAACAATCTATCCCACAGCGCTTGCAACGATACTCAGAACTCAGTTGTAGGGCGTCAGTTGCACGCCGGCATCGTGATCTGCGTTCAGCAGCCAAGAGCTGTATCTGCTCCTCCCCAGCTTGCAGACGCCGCTTTACACAATGCCTGTTAAATATGGTTCGTACGACGAACCACGATGTTCTGATGGTCTGATCTTCTGGCTGTGTTACATTAATGGTATGTTGGAAATTACAAGCTACGAACGTCAAAACGATCTAGAGCGGCATCCGCAGCCGTGAAGACGGTGTATTCTCTACAGGCCGTGGACATAACTTTGTATATTCAAATGCATTAACTGCAAACTACTGAATGTTGTAAAATAAATAGGCATCACACACTACATAGATCCACTTGAGAATTATTGGGTTTATGGATAGCCACCAGTTTGAAATATTCAGCACAAGCAAGCACTGTAATCACAGCAGTATCACGTGCTTTAAACCTGCTGAAATCAGAATTTGACAAATTTTCTTAAAAACAAACCAATTAGATCATCAAAATATATCAGAGGTCAGTCACTAGGTCTCACTAAAAATAAATCTCGAATAGGTTGAATATTTAGTTGCCCAACGTACTTAATGTTTAGCATGCAAAACAAGCAGCTTGCAGTTAGGATAACTCACTTGGATGTATACGACTTTCCTCATCGACGATTTATTTCTGACATACTAATTTCCACAATTTCCTCCATCCATGCCACAATTGGAATTACTTTTTCTCATCCTTTAAAGCACATAGACGCAAACATTAAACTTTCATACACATATCCTATGGTATTGTACAACTACTTGCCTTTTTCACCTTGAATCTTGAAAAAATCATGCACTCAGGTGAGTTATGTCGTACCTCGGCAACAAACTTCCATTTTTCGCTATATCCAAATAGTTTAACTCACCCATGACAACAAATTTTCATTGGTCTTCATATGCACTTACCTTCGGATCATCAATGCATAAAAGGGACCTGGCATGATGCCTCATTAAGTCTATAGACGAAATACGACGAATCTTCAGTTGACCAACGAAGTTAATGCATGACATGTGAAACAGCCGTTTGCTTGTAATTCAAATTCAAAGTTTTAATGGTCCAAAAAGCAAATACTTTACAGTAACCACAGATTAAAAATATATGGAATTCATAAAAACAACACAAATGTTTTATACACATGGATACCTCATTTGGATGTATACGACTTTCCCTACCGATCATTCAGAACAGACACTGTTTTAATATGGCAATCGGTGCGTTGTTCTTAACGCGACGATGTGGAAAACAGAACTTTAATTTCCAATGTGTCTTTCCGTGGACATGGTTTGTATTTTTACGGTAACCACAAACTCAATTTATACACGAATTAATCCCGTCAACAATGGGCTGGAGGGTTGGTGAATGCCCACAAAACCAAGTGAAAGAAAGTCAGTATGTAGATAGACAAATAGGAACTCGTAGTCCGGTGTAAGGACACCAAGCAGAAAAACCAACTGATCGAACAATACGGCTCCCTAAATAAAGACGTGAAACGAAGTGCCAGAAGTGACAAGAGGCGGTTCTATGAAATGCTGGCAACGGAGGCGGAAAATGCAGCAGAAAAGAGAGACCTGAACACCGTCTACAACATTACCAGAACCTTATCAGGAAGGAAAATACCTTACGGCAAAATAATAAAGGACGGTAAAGGTAACCTTATCAGTCAGGAATCGGTGCAAAGAAAGCGATGGATGGAGCACTTCAAGGAACTCCTAAATCGACCAGCACCTACTTCAGTCACTGACATCCCAACTGCAGCAAATTTTCTAGACGTAAGCACCGACCCCCCGGTCGAAATGAAATCCTTTTTGCCTTAAATCGCTAAAGAATGGCAAAGCACCAGGCCCAGATGGGATTCCACCAGAAGCTCTGAAGGCTGATTTGGACACCTCGGCTGATATGTTACTTCCTCTGCTGCAGAAAATCTGGTCAGAAAGACGGGTCCCAAATGATTGGAAGAGAGGTCATTTGGTCAAACTTCCTAAGAAAGGGGATATGAGACTATGCAAAAACTGGCGAGGTATCATGCTGCTCTCAGTCCCTAGTAAAGTACTTTCACGCATCATCCTTATGCGTTTGCGCGACGCTATCGACCAAGTGTTACGGCCAGAGCAATCAGGCTTCAGAAAACAAAAGTCTGGTATCGACCAAATTGCGACCCTCCGCATAATAATTGAACAAAGCATTGAATGACAATCGCCTCTTTGCCTCAACTTCATAGATTTTGAGAAAGCCTTCGACAGTGTGGACCGCGAATTCATATGGAAGCTTTTGCCACACTATGGGGTCCCACTGATGGACATGGACCTCATAAAGCAGCTGTATGAAGTTGCCTCCTGTCAGGTATTTCACAACGAAAGACTGACCGATCCATTTGCAGTTGAGACTGGCGCCCGCCAGAGATGCCTGTTGTCCCCAATGATTTTTCTGTTGGTAATAGACTGGATAATGAAACAGACAGTAAAAGGTGAGAGGAATGGTATCGATTGGAAGGAATCCGAGCATTTGGAGGATCTGGAATACGCTGATGATGTCTGCTTGATATCACGTGACCCCCCACGTCTTCAGAGAAAGACCGATAGACTAGCACACTTTGCTTCATATGCAGGACTACGCGTGAATACCGAAAAAACAGAAGTCCTCCGTGTGTTAACTGATGAGCACCCATCAATCACCATCAATGGTAAAGCAGTCAAAGACGTCACGCAATTCGTCTACCTCGGCAGCATTGTTTCAATAAGTGGTGGCACGGACGAAAACATAGTCGCCAGAATCGGCAAAGCAAGATACGTGCTCATAGCTTTGAAACCCATTTGAGAGTCGAAGGTTCTATCTAAACGCACGAAACTCCGTATATTCAGAAGCAACGTCAAATCCGTGCTACTCTATGGATCGGAAACCTGGCGAGTGACAGCAAAGTCTTCTGGCGCTTGCAATCATTCCACAATAATTGCCTTCGTCGAATTATTGGGGTAAAATGGCCAGAAAAGATAAGGAATCAAGACCTGTGGCAGATTGCTGCTGAGGACCCGATCACCCAGCAGATCAGTAGAAGAAAGTGGAGATGGGTTGGGCACACCTTGCGGAAACCTTATGATGACATCACGCGTCATGCTCTGGTATGGAACCCAATCGGGAAGAGACGGGTCGGGCGCCCAAGGCTATCTTGGAAGCGCTCGTGTGAAGAGAAAATCCGCAAGTGTGGACTTAACTGGAACGACATCAAACTGGCTGCTATGGACAGACCAAAGTGGAGACAAGTTGCCGAGGCCCTATGTTCCTCCAGGAACTCAAAGGATTAAGTCAAGTAAGTAAGTCAAGTCCAAATTGAACGTAAGTCATTGTATGCAGCACAATCAATGAGTATCTGTTGTCCTGGTTACAAGTAACTCACTCACGAAGTAGAGTAAATGTGATGAATGTTCCAAAAACAATGAGAGTTCAATGTAATGTGTTGCTCACATCCCGTCTCTTGCACTCCACAACCGGTTTCTGCCTGTTTTCTGCCATCAGGTGGAGACAGTAAGATTAGGTTCAATTTGCCTTGCAACGGTGAAGGAGTGGTAAACCAAGTTATACTTTGAAGCCACTGTTTGTTGAGGTTCGTTCAGCGAACTACAGTGTTCAAACAAAGAATTATTCCTGGTCTAGTACTCAAGACGTTTTTATTAACACATGCTCATCCACCGCCTACAAGAGAATTTGATGCGAAGAGCTACACTCAAATGTAGTACCAATGCCCATACGTTGATGGCACTTATTTCCGCCTAAACTGTGGAAGTTATTTCTATACAGTCTTTGGTTTTCCTGAAACAATTTGTTCCTACTCACCAATCTACCTTGAATTATTTTTATACTAAATTACATGAGTCCTTATCAACTTATTCTTTCCCGGAATATTTGTGCACTATGTAATCTAATTTGCAGCCCTCCTTTATGCCTAATTATATTATAGCGCACCACATGCTTGTGTAGAACGTTCGACAAATGGGAATCTCGAAAGCATTCCAATCGTCATTCTTGTTTGAGAAGCGGTTAGTGTTTGATTTCGCAATTTTCGCAAATTATTGTTCTGTATCTTTATGAGCACTTTCAGAATATCGGAAACTAAACCCAAGGCATGCAACTAATAATTAAATGTGACACAGAACGAATAACAAAGTACTAGTCATCTACATATTCCTGCAAAACTTTTCACATTTTCTGTTGACTTGTATAACATACCGAAACCCCAAGACAATTTAATCTGACGCTCTTCCATTTCATCCAATCAAAACTGAGTGAACAAAATCAATTTAAACGACCAATCGTATCGCTTGCGGACGCGATTCAATTTAGCTAAATAGAACCCCAGGTAAACTGCATGACTGAAGCAATGGAGACAACACGAAAATGGCGCTTGATTATCTGGCTACTGAGTAGCGTAATTCCACAAATTCTAGCAACATTTTTACAACCATCTTGTCATCTGCAATTGGAATGCGTGGGCACGACTGAATCTGGTTTGAATCGCATTCGGATACCTGTGCGGGCTGCCAGGGGTCCGCCAGGTCCTGTTGGAGAACGTGGAGAAATAGGACCGCCAGGAATCTCAAGTAAGCGTCAAAACGTGTTTGTGTTTGCTTCATACATAGGATTGACTGTGCAGGGTTCATCAGCTCCCCTGAACTCAGATAAAACTATGTCTATGTGAAATATTGTGTTAGCATCAATCCATATTTTCGGCATTGTAAAGCATACAATGTTCACTCGCATATCATTTGTGAATGAAGCAATCAAAGGAAGCCAGCCACGTCATTCGTTCAATCGAATTACAATGAAAAGATCAATATGGGTTCAT
>JACCGJ010016522.1:0-26783 GCA_013407085.1 Atriophallophorus winterbourni | reverse complement strand
CAGACACCATTAACCGACGTCGTCTCCGCTGGTTGGGGCACGTCCTGTGCATAAAACCCGAACGGTTACCACGCCAAGCGCTTTATGCGTCAGCTGGTACAGACAGGAAAAAAGTGGCTGGCGGTCAGCCACTAACATGGAAGAGTGGCTTGAAAAGGTTCACTTCTGGTTTAGCCAAGGTTGGACGAGCGCGCTTGCCTAGATGTGGTGCTGATAAGGTGAGAGTGTTTGCCTCCACACATTGGCAACGATGGCAATGAACCGACATCAATGGAAAGAGTGCATCATCTCTATTCCCCCTGACATTTGTTTGATCGGTCATTAACGATAATGAAAAAAACGACCTGTATAAATAAATAAAATATATTCACTGTTCTTTGTTCACTGTTCCCCACGCATGTATTGTACATTTCATTGTTTCTGTTGAACAGCACCATATCTGTGTCACATATATATATGTTTGTTACTCACCATTCTTCATTAACTGTCCATTTTCACATTCCAGCGAATCTGCTTTTCCACAACGATTGTGTAAGTTTATCCGGGTTTTGGGGTGTTTTCAGTGTCTATCAAGATACCTACAAACGGGGCTGTTGTGCTATGCTAAATTGATTTTTCACCAGGAGGGAGTTGTGCGCGAAAGCATGCTGGAGTCTCACTACCATTGCTATCTTCATTTAACACATCTGACTCGGTCCGTCACAATCTGAACCCCATTTCCAGTTTATGACTGTGCGGCATTTCACCCGGATTAGTATTATGATGTGATGCATCTATACAGCAAACACCGTGCTAAATGGATTTGCCACCGGTAGTGAATACACGGTGCAGTCTCACTGTCATTGCTATTTTCCTTTCCTATATCTGTCTAGGCTTGTGCAACCTGACAGTATGTTAGCCCATGCGCAGTCTTTGACTATGCGGCATTTCGTCTTGATCCAGGCTTGTTACTTCATACATACATCTCGCTAGGCCTGAGCAACCTGACACTATGTTAGCCCATGCGCAGTCTTTGACTATACGGCATGTCGTCTTGATCCAGGCTTGCTTCTTCATACATACATCTCGCTAGGCCTGGGCAACCTGACAGTATGTTAGCCCATGCGCTGTCTTTGACTATGCGGCATTTCGTCTTGATCCATGCTTGTTACTTCATACATTCACGTGTCTAGGCCTGGGCAACCTGACAGTATGTTAGCCCATGCGCAGTCTTTGACCATACGGCATTTCGTCTTGATCCAGGCTTGCTACTTCATACATACATCTCGCTAGGCCTGGGCAACCTGACAGTATGTTAGCCCATGCGCAGTCTTTGACTATGCGGCATTTCGTCTTGATCCAGGCTTGTTACTTCATACATACATCTCGCTAGGCCTGGGCAACCTGACAGTATGTTAGCCCATGCGCAGTCTTCGACTATGCGGTATTTCGTCTTGATCCAGGCTTGTTACTTCATACATTCGCGTGTCTAGGCCTGGGCAACCTGACAGTATGTTAGCCCATGCGCAGTCTTTGACTATACGGCATTTCGTCTTGATCCAGGCTTGCTACTTCATACATACATCTCGCTAGGCCTGGGCAACCTGACAGTATGTTAGCCCATGCGCAGTCTTTGACTATGCGGCATTTCGTCTTCATCCAGGCTTGTTACTTCATACATACATCTCGCTAGGCCTGGTCAACCTGACAGTATGTTAGCCCATGCGCATTCTTTGACTATGCGGTATTTCGTCTTGATCTAGGCTTGTTACTTCATACATACATCTCGCTAGGCCTGGTCAACCTGACAGTATGTTAGCCCATGCGCAGTCTTTGACTATGCGGCATTTCGTCTTGATCCAGGCTTGTTACTTCATACATACATCTCGCTAGGCATGGGCAACCTGACAGTATGTTAGCCCATGCGCAGTCTTTGACTATGCGGCATTTCGTCTTGATCCAGGCTTGTTACTTCATACATACATCTCGCTAGGCCTGGTCAACCTGACAGTATGTTATCCCATGCGCAGTCTTTGACTATGCGGCATTTCGTCTTGATCCAGGCTTGTTACTTCATACATACATCTCGCTAGGCCTGGTCAACCTGACAGTATCTTAACCCATGTGCAGTCTTTGACTATGCGGCATTTCGTCTTGATCCAGGCTTGTTACTTCATACATACATCTCGCTAGACCTGGGCGACCTGACAGTATGTTAGCCCATGCGCAGTTTTTGACTATGCCGCTCTTCGCCTAGATCCAGGCTTTTAACTTCATTCATACATCTGTCTAGGCCTGGGCAACCTGCCACGTGCAATTTCTAACTCGGAGGCACTTTGCCGGGATTTTCGCTTGTGATCATCATACATACGTTCTTCGATCTTTTCGTGTTGGCGCTAGAAAAGTCTGTCTCTGAAATTCAATAATAGAGTTTCATTGGTGACGTTTCGCTTTAGGCGTTTCTCGGGGTTTGAAACTCGTGGTTTGCGCCACCTTGTTTGTTTTTGTAATCACTGTTTCCATAGTATTGTTAGTGTTGGATGGTGTGGTCGTGTGTTTAGCGATGTTATGATTTTCGGTTGTAACGTTGATAGAAAATAGCAGATGAACGTCGAGTTTTGAAAATGGCTCATCCTTCGACGTCGTATCTTAATTGGTTTACAACTGAAAGAGGTGTCTACTTGCTGTGTCAAAGGTGGCACATTCCTCCCCCTGGTGAATCCACCGATATGATACCGTTATGTTGGCCATCGATCAATCGGTGGATTGATATTTGGATTGATAGAATTGATTATAGGTAGGTAGGTAGGTAGATGGATGGATGGATAGATTTATCGATAGATAGATAGATAGATAGATAGATAGATAGATAGATAGATAGATAGATAAATAAATAGATGGATCGGTGGATAGATAGATAGATAGATTAATAAATGGATAGACAGATAGTTCGGTAGTTAGATAGATAGATAATTTATCCATTCTCATTTACAAAAAGTAAATATGCCGTTACCGCAGCTTTCAACTTGCATTCTCACAGCTTCTTCGTGCTCTGAATGTCGACCAGCGATGTCTCACTTATGCTCGCGCGTTACGCCTGGTTGAAGATTACAAACATCACACCCAAGCCATGATCCTCCGGATGTCGCTAGCTCGTCAAAAAGTCGTCTGTCGGGTAAGACCAAGATTTGCATTTGGGCGTCTTTTCATTGTGTGAATCCTGCCACGTTCGGTGTTTGATAATATATGGACGCCATCCGACCATTTCACCCATGTAACACCTTTACTCGAGCCCTGGCACTGCTTGTGTTGTCACACCTTAAAACCGACAAGTATGCCATTCCGCATTGCTTTTCACCGGAGTCGGTAACACAACGCACAAGGACTTAAACCTGTCCAAGCTTATCGCGTTCAACTACGAATCCCCCACCACACCAGATAACGCGAATTGGTCAAACATGTGTATTACGCACAAGACCGAGAACAAAGCCCACTCCTATATTATATCAACAAATTACTACGTCTGTCTCGATTGTCACTTTGGTTTGAGTTGCCAATCGATTTCGTACCAACCAACCCTCTCCAGCCGACGACTTGCTTGTCGTTCGATAGCGCCTGACGCTCTTCAGCTCCGAGTATGTTATCTCTCAATCCTTTCCGGCGACATTTTATGGTGCCAGCACGTTCGTTTACCTACGACTACTGAGATTTCTGCTCTATCTGTAGAATACACGGCAAATCACTGGTCTACAGTTACTGGCGAATTGCCTAATTTGGTAGCGACCAACTGTTGTCAAATGTTATGATCCTCCCGTGTTTGATCTCGTGATGGTGCAGTACTTTGTGCTGTGCGGCTAACACCGTGCTAAATTGATTGGCAAGAGGTAGTGAGCTGCATGGTGAAACAGGCTGGAGTCTCACTACCATTTGTTGTTCTTTTTTCTTCCTCATATCTGTCTAGACCTGGGCAACCTGACGGTATCTTAGCCCAAGTGCAGTCTGTGACTGTGCGGCACTTTGCCTGGATCAAGCTTGTGCTTTCATACCATACCGTGATGACAGGACTATGACTCCTGGCAAATCAATCTTTCTTTCCTGATTTACAAGAGCGTTCACTTTTATGCTCACGTATCCAATCTTGATCGTGTTTGCCCTGCATTTCAAAATGAATGTAGGATAGCGTGTTAATAGCAACCGTTCTCTCAATCAAGGAATCTCTTCTATGAACGTTAACTTTCTTTAAAGCATGTATTAAAGCACAAGTCTGATCCAGGCAAAGTGCCGTACAGTCAGAGACTGCACGTGGGCGAAGATAGTGTCAGGTTGACCTCGCGTAGACAGGTGTGAGGGGGGAAATAGAAATGGTAGTGAGACTCCAGCGTGTTTCAGCATGCAGCTCACTACCGTTGGCCAATCAATTTAGCACGATGTTAGCCGCACAGTACAGAAGTGCTGCACGACTGCACATCCGTGCAAGAAGTACCTACCGGCCTACAACATTAACTACGTACGTATAATACACAGGCCTGGGGAAGGAGAGCTCGTGCCGCACAGTCATACACTGCATGACAGCTGTCAGGGGCTCAAACCAAAGCATATATAAGAAAGGGATAATAAGATAGCATAAGTGCAATTAATTCCCAAACCAATCACTTCACAAAAAAGAGAATATGCGGGGTGGGTCCAGACATGTTCTTCATGTTGATAGTGCTGATGCAGCACCCGTGGTTCGGTACAATGACAATTCGAGTGTCAAAGACAATCACAACATGTTTGGTTGAACAAAAGCTATGCGAACACCTCTCGTCTGAGTCACAAGCTTTCCTTACCTCTTTCTCCCTTTCGTTCGTCTTCCAGACTCGTAACTCAGAATCCACCATCAGAAATGCCTCATAGCCACGTGTCAATCCGCGGTAGATGCTAGAAAACTGCTTTGTTTAGCACTAGTACTGTCGCGTGAGAAGTGCTTCATCGGAGCCTTTCTCTTCCATGCTCGCCATTTTAAATCTCTGGATAACCTGAATTGTTCCGCATACGCAGTTGTAAACTTGTTATCCGTGAACCAGTATTCTTGGAAAGGAATAATGGCGTTTAATCGAAACCTGACACATAAAGTGTGACGCCAACTCAACTGTTGGCCCAGTCATCGTCATCAAAGAAATCATCACACCGATAGCATGTTCCGGATGCACCAACTGTCACAGAACAATGGAAAAAATCCCACCTATTGGAAGGGGGACACTTTGAAAGTTACATAGTTTTTATTCCTAGTTTATTCCAGACGAACGATCTCAACCACTCCTTGCTGAAACCAATCCTACTTTTTCCAAATTATTTGTAAATTATATGCTACTAATGAGTAGTAATAAAATATAAATATTTCTGTATTCGCTTGTGTGCTTGTGCCATTTCAGACTGCCCGAGATGAGGCGGACGTTGTATTGAATTTCACGTGATCCCTGGACATTTCGTGATTGGAATCACCCAATTTGTGGTTTCATTATGCTACAAATTTTACAACATCGGTCCGGTTTCTGCGATTGTTTCTTTTGACGAAATCATACATTATACGTGCTCTGCCTTGTCACTATTTGTATTGGTTGGCTACTTGTTTGCTCGACTAGCTGACAGTAACATACACCACGTGCATTCTATGACTATGTCACGCACTGCTTGACTCAGATTGTTGGAAGTTCTCAAAGAAAATCTGATTTATTTCAGCATGGAATTTCTTGGTCGAAATTCAAAGTGCTTTTTGCTAAAGCGCACTTGTGTCTTTAACGTCGTGTTCGTGATGTGGTTACTTCAAGCGCATTTCCAGACCAGCACTGCCAGATTACCTCCACACAGCATGTATAGTAAATTTGACAGTTCGTGGGTGATCTCGAATCCAAATCCTTCTCCGATTGTCACGTGCCATGGGGAGCCGAATTTCTTGTCCATCGTTTCTTTGACAACCCGAGCTGCACTCTAAAATGATGGCGTGGGAAGTTATCTATTCGGTCAGCGTTTAATGGTCGTCTAATCATGGTGACTTACTTCGTTGTCGTTTGCGTATTTCTCACACGCGGTCACGCATAATTCCATGATCTCCGTTTGCATGTCTTCAGACATGTCGCAGCGCTGAAATGCAATCAAACGCGTTGTTATTAAATGATGGTTGCGGTTTTCCTGTCGGGAAAGTGACCTTATCCTGTATTTTAGCATCGTTTACTGACCTGGTTCACGGAGTTCTGCTGGTATTGTTTCATGTGGTGATCTAAGGGAGCTAGGTCGCTGCAATTGCTTTTTAAAACTACTCTCGGTGTTAAAATGGTGAGATTTAGAGTTATACACACTTGCTCGGGTCTATTGCTGCTGTTTTTTTAATTCCTCATATCTGTCCTGGCCTGGGCAACCTGACAGTAACTTAGCCCACGTGCAGTATCTGACTGTGCGGCACTTTGCCTGGATCAGGCTTGTGCTTTCATACCATATATTGCTGCGGTAGAGGTCAAACCAGCGCATCTTTGGAGAATATCGAATAATTGCTCCGGAATGAGCATTCTAGAGTGTGCGTATGCCAGATGATAGAAATGTACCGTTAAAACACGCTCATCCCAAAAACGTAACCATACTGTGGTAACGTGGTTTGATGCAATAGTAAACCCCAGAGGAAAGTGTCGGCATGATCATTGATTCATATCAACCACTTATCTAGATATTCTTGTGACACAGATGTTGAAGATGCGATGTCATCCGCTCTCTGCTGGAATTGATGCCTTGCAGTGTATTAGGTCATTGAACGTCTCGTGGTATCCCATCTAATTCACCGGCGGACATTTTGTCATCGAGCAGTCATATCTCGACGACTGTGCTCTCATGTGAACTGCCATCACAGCCCCGGGTACACCTACTTATGCTTAAATTGAATTATTGTTGTCTTGATTAGATTGCGCTTTTCGACAAGCTGTTATTGTTGCAGTGATTACCAGATCGTTATCGTAACGTCAGTCCACTGAGAGTTCCATTTCTGGGTATACCCACACGTTAAAACCGGTCTTTTGCGTTTATCTGCCCTTAGAGTCTGAGTTTCTGCTTAGAAGTTTGAGGTACTCTGTATGAACTCATGATCCTGGATCCAGGCATCGTGTCGCACAATCAGAGATTCTGTGTGGGCTAAGATACTGTCCGGTTGCTCGGAACTTGACAAACGGTAGTAGTTACCTTGTTATATCCTCATTGCCAATGACAAGTGCTGAGGATCAACCGCTCTAGAAAAATACCCAGAATAGGGATTTTTTTAAAAATATTGTACCAGATCTAAACACAAATGATAATTACCCGGAGAACTCTACTCGAGTCACGGTTATACACTATTATTTACTACTTAATAACTAGATCCAACACTGGCAAAAACAAACGCGGATTTTTCTGACAAAGTGCTTTTACCTTCTCTGACCCGAAAGCCGAATAAGCTATGACTCGTCTTGAATTATACTTTATTCACCTTACAAATTAGACCAATCAGAATTGAGAACCAAGTGTTTACTCTGCTCCAAACACAACCTCCTATAAGCGTATGCCTCTTGACAAGCCTTCACAACCTACAACTCAGTAAGCATGTCTTTTCACAATGGTATTGCACAGTATCGTACAGAAGTGGGACGCGATTGCTATTGTAATGGACGATCCCACGCACTTGGTACATGGTAGCGCTACTAGGAGGTGCAAAACGCATTCTGAAAGTTGTTCGAATGTTACATAACTTTTCTGAGTAAGAATCGAAGAAAAGTACGTCGTCCGCATTGTCCTAATCGCGCGGTCTATCTGGATGACTTGCGACGACAGATATGTATTACATGCTTCTCTTAAAGTCCATCACAAAGTTAAACAAAATGAACAGATTTTCTGAAATACTGGCCACAACAAAGGTGCTTTGACATCTGTTGTACACCGTAGCACGCTCAGAATTGTAAAAGTATAGCATACGTTCTATTTAAACGTAATACGTTATTGTGTTTATGTCAATCGAATGGTGCACGTCCTCAATATAGAGAAGTATCGCTATTGCAGGCTATTTATACAGACGTCGTTCTTAGTATTTCTGGAAGGTGAACTTCTGATCGGCACATACTCTGCTGTTCATGATGCCGTGATACTCTGTGTACGGTAAAGAGCCGGAGACGTATTAAAGCAAGAAATCGGCTAATCACTTGGCGTATGGCTTATTCCTTTGTGGTTTTAGCATACAATTTTCAGATTTTTCTTGAATCTGTATATCATTATGGATTCTCTCAAACATTAGGAATTGCGTTTTTCTCCCATAACGAATGGAAACGTTTACTAAGTGTGTTTATGAAGTTATCACCTTATCCATAACCACCAGGAACAAATTTCCCAATAGTCTTCATTAGGTCCGTGCATAATATGATCTTCGCCTATCTTTGCGGTTTCAAATCGACTGAGTAAGGCTTGCTAGCCAAAATATGTGGTAAAGGTTGACAGCAGCTTCTCTGCAAACTTTTCTAGAATAATATTGTGCTCAGTGAGAAATCTTCTTTTCTTGGTGGTGATTAAAGTATCATCCTTCGCAATTTGTCATTCCTGTTGAATTGTTGGTGACCAGCGTACACCCGGAATGGTAAAGAATCCGGGTACTCACATTTTACAAAATGTGCAACTCGGATGGCACCCCGGATTGTATGAAATCACAAGGTTGATCCAAGCACAATCTTAGGCTACATGTGTGCTCATGTACTAACAAGTTGTCCAGTCCTCCTGATTGAAAGTCGCGCGATCTATCCGCTATGTTACGGCGATCGTAGTGAACTAGTGCATACATCATTTTACTGTAGCGTGCACATTTTTTAACTTTGCTTCAGTTATCCAGTTATCTTAAACATACAAAAGAATGTTGGTAATGCGCTTCTTCTTCTGTACGATGAAAATCTGTATAAGAGGAAACATTGTTTAAAAATGTGTATCCTCAACTATATTTTATCCTTATTAACAAAAGCAGAACTGCGTTCATGATAATACGTTTCGCAAAGTCATGTTACGGAAAAAGTTGATTTTCTACCGAAGTCGTCGCTGATTTGTTTAAATATTCGAAAACGGTGTTTGGATACATAATACCTAGCGCAGGATCAAAAATAGGTATTTCTAATTGGGAAGCATTTTGAGATGATGGAAAAGGGATTAAATACCATTCAAGACAACAACATCAAGAAACGGCTGAAACGAGTCTATGCGTCCTTCGGTACAATCAATAAAATTATTGAAACCCTGAGCTACAATATTATTAGTACAAATATTTCAGTTTATGGTTGGTATGTTGACAAACATTTCACGAACGAATAACAATATATACGCAAAATCAAATCATTTGAGTGTAATCAAAATAGTTAATTTGTTTTAGTACCAATGTATTGTAATGCGTCAACAGTAAATTTGTCTTCATTATTCTTTGATTCAAAACAATAACTTGCAAAACTTCTGCAAATTACAAATTAACCCAAAACTTGCAAAGGCATCTTCAAAATACAGATACCGTAATATAATTCATAATTCAATCGTATGTTTTGAACAAAAAATTAGCTAATGCGATTTTGTGCATACTCTTCCGAAGCAGTACCCATAATAATTAATTTCTCCATTTTGACCAGAAAGCAACAAAAACAGTATGAAAATCTTTTAGAAATAAACAAAAAAACGTTTCTTGGCTAAATTTTTGTTTATGTAGAAAATGACTGTTGTCATCATGCAAACGATTAAATATACAACATAAATTAACTTTCTCAACTGCCGATGATGAGACCACTTAAATCTTTAACTCAGGGTTGCACACACCTTGTACATCTTAAGGAAGACTCCTGGTATTTTTGAGCACATTTAAAATCTAGGCACGCGTTTCTATTTGGTTGACAATCTCCCTGCAATCGATTATAAATTGTCACTTATATGTCTTTCTGTATAATTATTCACTCCAGGTCTTCATCTGAGCTATATCATGTTATTTGAATAAGGAATTATTATCCTTCGAAATAATTCGGCATATTTTATTATAATACCAGTATATGAATAAAATACGTTACACTGAACTGAACTCAACATATCATGTTAACATTGCATATCCTACAGTTTTACTTAGAAATATTTATTATTTCAAACCTAATTTCGCATTTGCGAAACATCTTCATAGTTTTATTGAACGAAGTGTATCGGGTGACTTGATTTTAGATGCATGTTATAAAAAAGTCTTATTTGTATTTGTTCCAGAACATAAATTAATGTATCAATATCTTTACTACACAAAACCGTTATGCTGCTGTAATCGTATGAGGTGCAGATTGATATTGAGGATATAGTTTCATAGCCTACATTATCAGAACTCCATTGACATTGCTTTTAGACATCGAGATGACATTTGTGTTGTCTGCCAAGCAAAAAACTTAGTAGAGTTATTTCAAAACGAAATAAATCTAGTTGGTAAACGTAATTTTCAGTTTATAAAAAATTTCATTTTTCAGAAAATATACTAGCTCATCAAATTTTGATATGCTGACCTGTATGAGCGGGTATGTGTGGAATTTCTTTTGATCATCAGTTATTTGTTTTATTTGATCTTCCGCCATATCTAAATCTAAGGTCAACAAAAAAGACCTTCTATTCGAAATTACAAAACAAAACACAATGAACATATTGCAATCACATTTTTCATTATCAATAATAAATTTCATCGTTATGTGCTCAAAATAAGGCAGTTGCCAATGTGACGATAAAAAACGATCAACTGTAAATTATCTGCAAAAGGAGATCATGCAGCACCGATTGTAAGGAAGCCTCGAGATAATGGGGCTCCGCTGCTCACTCTGGGGATTCTTCTCTGGTTTGTACGAAGCAGGTCACCAATAACTCTGAAGCAGTTCAATGTAAAATATGTTTAATGTGAATGCATACTCGATGTGGTGAATGAAGCCGGTGATGTATCGTTGACTTCAGAAAAATTCATGCGATATCATTCACACGATATGTAAGATATGCCTTCCACCGATTGGTTTTAAGCTCGCTTGTACTCAGCTTCAAGTTGACACGGTTTCTGCTCAAATTTCTGAAGGTATTGATCGGGGGATTGCAAATAGTGGCTCACCCTCGTAGGAGGATAACCACCACACATCTTGCGTACGGCAAGTTTGCATGCAATCTGAAGATGTACGCCTGTAGTCGGTTCCAAAGACGAAACTAGTTTTGCTGGTGGAACGAACGTTCTTAAGTCCGAAGAGTTCCAGGAACCATCACAGCTAGATAAAACTATAAAGAATAAACACCAGTGCTTTACGACTGTTGAGAGTAGAAAATCCTGCGTCATTCTTCACAATGCGCCGGAGCGAACAGGTTCTTTGGCGATAGACAGTGTTAAACAGGAATGCGAGTTCTTGAATTCTGCTTTTGCCCCCCATGAAGGAATATTTACTATGATATGGTAATTGTGAAGCTATGTGCTTTTTGTGACCATAAATTCTTGAATCTTGAATCTTGATCCTGCCACCTTGAGTTTCATTTGGAAAAGCAACACTGGCTGGGTAGCAGATCCAATTCCCAGAAGGAATTTTTAGAACGCAGACGCGGGTAAGTTACGAGATGTTTCTTCATCTCTCATTGGGTATTTCGATCAATCAGCTGATGTTGAATATTGCTTGCTGGTGATCCGCAATAATATCTGCACAGTTGTTGATGTGGCTGTTCCGTTGTCCACACGTCGTCGTAAGGCGAACGGTCCCCTTTCGTTTTGACAAGGAGCTTCGTTAACTTTTGCGGCAACGTCAAAAGCGCTGCTCGAAATTCGTAAGCCGAAAAAACACCACTGACTATGACAATTATCGGCAAGCTAGAAAATTTTGCACGGCATTAAAACGCAGAAAACGTATGTTGTACGAGCAGCAATTGGTTGACGAGTTTACTTGTGCACAAAAACGTGTATTCGCATACATTCGTCGCCACACAAAGGCGTCGCCGTAAATCAGTAATTTGATAGATACTAATGGGGTAGACATTACTGAGGATGGTTTGAAAGCTGAAGACATGGTTAAGCAATATGCCTCCATGTACTTTCTCGGAGACAGTCTCTAATAACAGTGAGGTCCTGTCTGATATTGATATAGATTTAGAGACGGTTAGACTCCTGTTGAAACATTCAGACATAATACGCGTCATCCGTTAGTTTTACGATCAATATCAGTAGTGTTGTGCGTTCCGCTTTTCAGGTTGATTAACAAATCTGTAACATTGGGAGTATTGCCACAAGAATGGAAACAGGGTATTACTAAACCTATGTTCAAGAGTGGGGACCCTAGTAGTCCCGCTAATTACGAGCCGGTAACACTGACTTCTGTAATCGGTAAAATTTTACAGAAGTTAATCAAAAGAGAAATAGAGCACTTTCTTTTGGTGTGTGGGCGTTGGTATCCACAAGCACATGGATTCAGCTGAAATAGCTCATGCGTAAGTAATTTGCTCCTGGAGCGAGAAAGCTGGTATGCTTTGACTGATTCTGGCCAAGCGGTCGATGTCCTTTTTATGGACTTCATTTAGGTGTTCGACAGCGTGACCCGCCGCCGATTGCTCACCACGCTGGAGTGTTTGGGTATTCAAGGTTGTCTACTTTAGTAGATCGAGGCATTCATCTCAGAGCGGTCAAACCGTGTAAAGGTGGATGGAGTTATGTCTTCAGAGATGATAGCAAGATATTCAGTGCCGTGAGAGTCTGTCCTTGACCCATTGTTATTCAAAATTTTCGTGAATGATATTCCGGACAAGGTAGCCATTGATTAATGATCTGATACTGTGGGCCTCTGTCAGTTCCTGTTATGGCCACAAGCAACTACAACAAGCATTTGATGACTTAGTCAGCGGGACACATCGCTGGTCATTTCATATAACTGAGGAGAAGACAGTGGTCACGCGCATATACTCCGATGACACTTGTGGTGAATACTTTCGGGGAGGTAAGCCTATTAAAGCGGCGAAAATCGAAAAAGACTAAGGGATTCTGGTTATGGATTCCATGAAGTTGAAGGCTAACACTTGTCAGAGTATAGGCAGCGCTACCAGGATGCTCTGGGCGATTCGGCGTTCATTTGCGACCATTAACCCGCAAATGTTCTAGACTCTTTTCTCTGCGTATGTTAGTCCTCTGTTAGTTTATGGGTTACCTATTGCATTTTCTCTGTCGAAATGCAAATGCGACTCATTGGAGAGAATACAAAGGAGGGGGACAGAGATGGTTCGTGGAATGCGCCAACTTGCGTACGAAGATAGAAGACGCTTACTGAAACTTTACCCCCTAGAACTTCGAACGGAAAGATTTGACCTGCTCCTGACACGCCGTATTATTCTCGGTCAATGTGGAGACGAGTTAAGTAATCGTGGGCATGACCTTTAGTTAGTCAAAAGACTAGAAGGATAAAGCTGAATATTGCGAGCACGCTGTCCACGTGGGTGGTGAAAAGTTGGATCTCTCTACCGAATGAGCTCCTGTCTCTGCCATCAGAACGGCTATTCAAAAGCGCGTTAGATCAGCATTCGTTGAGACAAATGGACTTGATATAGTGGTGTTACTCTACTTTCAGGGCTTGTCTTGTCAGCAGAAGTCATCCATGTTTATTGCTGTGATGAAGCTTAAACGGGATTTTATCCCTTATGCTTTCGATTCGGAAGAGGTAACTGATTTTAACACGAAATATAATCGTTCGTTGCATTGTATTAAGTTCAGTTTAGTTCAGTTTGCACAGGACAGTTTGTGGCAAACGATCCAATCGAGCGACCAGAATTTCTTTCGGTGGAAAGCTGCAGAGAAGCATCCGCCACTGCCAAAAAGTTTTTTCTCTTTGTCTATTCGAAATCATCGACGATCACGATGCCAAGAGATTATCCGGATTGTATTTAGGGAGCACCGCTTTATAACCAATGTTGGAAAGAGAGGGATATAAGGACTTCGTTTTTCTATTCCAGGATGTCCAGAATGCAAATTATTCAGTACAACTTTACGCAATGTGGGAGGAATAATAATTCTATCATTCAAGCATAATAAACCATCAGGAGTCATCGAGAGACCATCGCGGCTGGTAAAATGTGATGAAAAGTTCCTCAGAATAAGTGAATTCCATCCCTTCTTCAAAGCAGTAAAAATTGCACAAATGAAACGTTTCGTGTCACAAATTAACAGATGACGAGTGACAGGATGTGTTTGCGCTAAAAGAAAATCAAAAGTATCATCTGGTATTATTTGGCGTGCCAGGTAATCTACATGTTGAATGTGTTTAGCACTTCGATGTTCAATTGCATAATCATAAGCACTGAGTGCTACACTCCATCTTTGAACCATCGCGGAAGTACTTTTCGAAAAAGGATCATATATGAAATTAAAGGGTTCATGATCAGTAACAATGGTTAAATGATGACCAAACAATAAGTTGTGTAAACGTTGAATAGCCCAATAGACAGCTAACGCTTCACGGTGTGAGCATAACCCTTTTCAGCAGTAGTTAGCCTGCGAGAAACGCAGGCTAAACTGGATGTCCCTTTTGTTCGAGAACAGCACCAATACCGTCAGGGAATGCATTAGTAATTACAAATGAATGCATTTTTGGACTAGATGGACGAAGAACTGTATGTGACTATAGAAACGATAATATACTGAGTAAACTATGTTCATGCTCATCAGTTCAGTTCAGTTCTGTTGCGCAGGACAGTAAATGGCTAGACAATCAATCGAGCGTCCAGAATTTCTGTCGGTGGAAAGCTGCAGAGAAGCAACCGCCACTGCCAAAGCGTTTTTACTTATTGTGATTTGGATATTCTAGACGATCGCGACGCCAACGGATTATCCGGGTTGTATTTAGGAAGCACCTCGTTATGAATCATGCTGGAAAAATAAAAATAAATTTCTATTTATGGTGAGAGGTCACCTAAAGAAGAGTTGTGTATTTGAAAATAACAGAACTCTATCATTTACTTACTTATCAGACAACGCTAAAAATGGTGAACTACCGAATATTGCATAGAAATTGGGGGGAGAATTCAGGAAAAGCTTACTCCAGATGCAGTACAACCCCTGCTTAAAACTCGCCACAGAACTGCAGGATATAAGTTCTTCTGGAAGCCTGTTACAGAAATTTACCACCCTGAGGCTGAAAACGTTTTTCCGGGAATATAGTCTACATCGCTCCTTAGCAAGTTTGAGTGAATGTCCGCAGGTGCTTAGTTCGGGTCTTAAGGCAAAGAAGTCTTTCATGATAACCCCACTTAACCCATTCAAGATCCTGAAGGTTTCAATTAATTCACCTTTCAAACGATGGCGTGTAAGTGAGAAAAGTTCTAGGGACTTAGGCCGTGCAGCGTAAGGCTTCCCTCACTGACCCTCAATCATGCGAGTTGCGAGACGCGGTACGCTTTCGAGTCGATATATTGCCTTGTTGTAGTCGGGGCGCCATGCCTGGACACAATATCCTAAATGCGGCCGTACTAATGCCTTTAAACGGGTAGGAAAACATTGTGTCTTCTGCTGGATAACACGGATCTCAGCCGAAAGAGTACATTACGAGCACGTTGACCTGCAGCGGCGCATTGGTCCTCCCATTTGAAGTCAGTCCTAACTAGTACTCCCTTAACACGCTGTATGGCGTTATCAGTGAGAGATTTACCCGACACCTTGACCGAAATCTTATCAACCAGTTCTGACAAGATTTGGCTGTTATTAAGTTTCAGTGGAAGGTCCCACTGGTAAGATCAGTTTATGACCCGCTCGAAATCGTGCATCAAGTTATCTTAATCCGTTGATCCGATGAATTTCACATCATCCGCGAAAAAAATCATGGGCACTTCAATGCAGAGGACAAGCAATCGATGAAAATCAGGATTAGAAGAGGATCGAGTAGCAACCCTTGGGGTATACCACTGATCACGTCGGTTTGGTTCTACAGCGTAGATCCTATCCGAAATCGGAATGTCCTACCTGTAAGGAAGGCCTTTATCCAAGCAAGTAGACTACCCAGTATGCCTTTTGCTACTAGCTTAATCTCTAGAAGGCGGTGATTCACGGAATCAAAAAGCCTTCTTCAAATCTAAGTAGAGGGCTTCGGTTGGCTTTCCTTCGCCCAGCATTTTAGTTGCAGTATCGAGAAAACTGAGAAGGTTAGTAAGGCAGGATCTAACCTTAAGAAATCCATGTTAAGTTATACATAATAGTTTCTTTTGATAGAAGTAACAATGATCGTGAAGCCTTCAGAGTAAAATATGGAATCAACCTCGAATAGTATTGTAATGCACCGATTAGAGATTTCAATTGTGTCATGTTTTTCGTAGACTCAGCATTGATCTCTTGGAGTAAACGATTAAGGTCTGGTTTATAACCATCACCATGAACAATGTATCCAAGGCATTCAAAATTCGAAACAGAAAACAATCACTTTTTCGGATTATCAGCAACATTTTTAGCAGTTAATCAACGGAACAGTTCCAATAAACGTTCATCATGAAGAGATCGTGTTGGCGCATGTACGATATCATCATCCTAATATACTTCAACTCTAACCAAATCGCAATTAATATCATTAATGACTTGCTGGAACATAGCAGGAGAATTGCCCAAACCAAAAGGTAAGAATTTGTACCGAAATAAACCAAATGGTGTAATGATGGTTGTTAACACTGAAGACTGATCGGTCAACGGTATTTGTTGGTAAGCATCTTATAGATCAATCTTCCGGAAGAATTCGGATCTCGCTAATTTGAAATGTTGCCGTGCTATAGCATCCTTCGCCCATTCACGTTTATGTGTATTGAACATGACAGAACATTCTGCCTACAACAAACTTGTCGTTGCCACACGCGTATCTTGATACTGTTCACAGTGAGGTCAAACATTCTTGAAAGAGGGTTTTGGCAGTTTTAAGAGCTCATTCTTTTTAGCACTGTCATTTATTCCAGCAATGAAGTGATCATTTAATTGCATTTCTAACAAATCACCGAAGTCGCATATTGCTGCCCAAATTAACAACTGTAAAATAAAATCGCCAATTCCTTGATTTAGATGCCGCACAATTGAATGAAATTTTGCCCGTTCAGTTGCTTCGAAGTATACAGGTTCAACATGTTGCAAAGCACCTTCAGAGTTTCGCATGGAAGTGAAATAGGAGAATTCGGTTATGACAGATTTTTGATTAACGTGTATGCAGATTTTCCGACTGAATTCAGAAAATGAACAGACTTTTTATCATTTTTAGTTTTCGGCCGTGTCAACCACCAAATTTCAAATTTTTCAAAATAATCTTCAAATTCTCGCGCATTTGCATTTATGTCAAGTTGTTCCAAACTTGAGCGTTAAATTCCGCTGAAACAAATGACCTTGAACAAATTATTTTGCAAATGCACATCCTATAATCTGATTGTACAAAGCTTTTGGAAATTATTGATCATGTTTAACATGCCATGGATTTCCAAGAATAAAATTTATTTATTTATTTATTTAAGAATTGCTGTTTGCGACGCAAAATGTAGTATTTGAATAATATATTTATGTCCAACCTGTACTTAACCCAGAAGTAGCAAACAGAAAAAGCAACTAATCACGAAGTATATTCGAATATTGCGCAAGTATCAATTAATGGCGTATTATAACATTTACATGAATAAACAGTCATTGAATCTCCATAGTACAATTATCACATGGACGCTTTTCTGTGGCATACTACCGAAAGAAATCTGGGGTCTCGATTATCGACCCCTCCTAAATTCGTCCATGCAAACTGAACTGATTTCATACACCACACATTGGTCACGCATATTATTGCATTGTTTCCTGAATAGCTGATCTCTCACCGTGCTGGTGAAGAGAAACTCTACCGTACTTTCCAGATATTCGGAAACAAGAACGTGTGAAAAGTACGAACTGTATACTCGATATCGAAGTGACGGGTGCTCAACCGCATACCGTCGAAGGAAATCTGGGCGCGTGATTGGATTTTAGCCACCTTCAGCCCTGTGCAACTTGAACTTGAACTTGAACTTGAAGCAGGCGGTATTTTAAATGTTTTGCGTTTTGTGTGAAAATCTTTGTAGTGATTTGTACAATCTTGTGTTCTGTAAAGTATTCATTCGGTAACTTGGTACATTATCGTTTCATTTCGATTAAAGATAGCACCATATTGATATATCGATCTATCACTCACATTTCTTTGATTGTCTGTTCTTCAACTCAGTTTTGCAAACATCTGTTACACTTATTATCCAAACCTTTGCGTTATGTGAATGACTATCGTATCGAGTATGAAGACGATCGGAAGTGTCTTAGACTCCTAATCAAAGATAGTCTGATGCGTGATTGCGAGATTTGGTGGACAGAACACGCCTCGGAAACGGAGAAAGCGTCAGCTATGAGCAGCATGCGAAGACTTTACCAATTGATTAGTGCCTGTGGCCCTGAGCCACAAGGGCTGCGTGAAACCAACATTCAAGGTTGATGTCCCGCGCACAACGAGCCTTCATAAACGTTTAGAAAAATAGAAAGAATATTTTAGTAGTGGAATGCGCTTCCGGAAGAGGTTGTTTCAGCAAGATCTGGAAACCAATTTAAGCAACTAGTGGATAAGGTATTGCCTGTTATCAAGGCGAAGCTGTACAGCACTGGACAGGATTTCTTCGACTGAGGTTTACCTGGACTATGTTGCTGACAAGAAAAGGATCTCGGTATCATCATCCAGCACGATCTCGGTTGCACCACGCAATGCGAACGAGCCGCAGCAGTAGCCAATCGCAACACTGGCTGACTTCGCCGCGCTTTAGGCAGGTTTGACCGGTTTCTCTTCCTGACACTGCTGAATGTCTACATCCGTCCACACTTGGAATACGCAGTACAGGCTTGGCAGCCTTGGCTATGCAATAGATCAATAGATCAATAGTTTATTACGGTATAAAAAGCGGGGAGCTTGTACAAACCGCAGGGTGGATTGTGCGGTGGATCGAAAAGAAAAGAATAATAAAATGTTCGAGTTTTCAAGGCCTTATAGCGGGCCACATTCGCGTTAGCCTGCACCATCAGTGGATTTTTGTGGCATTTGGACAGGTAGGGCGTCAACCCGGGACACCGCTACCCACCACATCCTCCGGAACAGGGTCAGCTGAGACTGCGTGCGCTTGGACTTCCGATACTGGGATCTGGAAGAGCAATGAAACTGGAGAAGTGTTTGAGGGGTAGTGACGAAAATGCAAATGGCACAGAAAGAGAACTTACCGTTGCCACGAGGGGGTATTAGTGTCTTGGGAGTAGGAAATTTCATGGAGGTGGGAATCGAGGAGACCTTTGAAAGAACCGAAAAAAGCGGATTCAAAAAGCTTGCATGGAAGAGCATTCCATGGACTGCAGACTCGCACCGAGAAAAACCTGCGGCGACATTCAAGTCGACTTTGCTGATGTAGCAATTTAAGTCCATGTCCTCGGAGATTTGTGCTGATGGATGGGACGAGTAGGGAGCTGCATGGATGGGATGGGTCGCTCAGTATCCGGTATGTAAGTATCATGTCTCCACGGAGAAGACGGTACGTAACGGAGTATGTGTTTAAACGGCGTAATCTCTCCTCGTATGGCAAGTGGCGCATACCGCGGACGAGCTTTGTCGCATGCCGTTGGGCGTTTTCGAAGAGTGACATGTCCTTGCATAGCCACGGCCACCAAGCCTGCACTGCGTATTCCAAGTGTGGCCGGATGTAAATGTTCAACAGAGTCAGGAATAGAAACCGGTCGAACTTGCCGAGGGCGCGGCGAAGTAGGCCGGTGTTGCGGTTTGCTGCAGCTGCTGCGCGTTCGCATTGTTCTGTGCAACCAAGGTCTTGATGAATGATAAGTCCAAGATCCTTTTCTTGCCGAACGCGTTGAAGTGTTGTTTGCCCCAAACGGTAGGTAAAAGAAGCTGAGTGACGGATGGGGAGAACGCTGCACTTGGATGCGTTGAATGTAAGATAGTTTCGTGAAGACCAACAATGTATGCGATCTAAGTCGTCTTGTAAGACTCGGGAATCATCAGACGATTTAAGAGAGCGCCAAAGTTTGACATCATCAGCAAAGAGGAGGAACGGGGATTCAATGTCTTGTCCGATATCGTTGATGGAGATAATGAAGAGTCTTGGACCAAAAACCGAACCTTTCGGCAAACCACACTTGATTGGAAAGGGGGCTGAGTAGCAGTCGCGCACACGAACACAGAGAGAGCGATCGCATAGGAAGCATTTCATCCATGATACGAGGGATGATCCAACGCCGTAGAAAGCGAGTTTAGGGAGAAGGATGTCGTGATGCACACGGTCGAATGCCTTGGAGAAATCCAAAAATATAGCATCGACACCAGTGCCTTCGTCGACAGATTTCGTCCATTAATCTCGTGCGAGAAGCAAATTAGAGGTGCACGAACGTTTGGCCCGAAAACCGTGTTGCTGCTTGATTAAAATCCGATTCGTTTCGAAATGTGAGACAATGCGGTCAGAGACAATGCTCTCCATGACTTTAGCAATCACTAATAACAGCACGATGGGGCGATAATTTGCAGGATCAGACCGGCTGCCGCCTTTAAATATAGGGCTTACAACACCTTCCTTGCAGGCTTGTGGAATGGTAGCCGAGTCCAAACAACGTTGAAAGTAAGTCGCCAGTAACGGAGATATATGTGCTGCGGCTACTTTCAGGATTTTGGGATGGATGCCGTCGAGTCCTGACGAGGAGTACTGTCGCAGACACAGAATTTTCTGATGAACTGCCTCAGGGGTGAACTTTATTTCCGGTATCTCTTGCACGTCGCGCGAGGGAAAATAAAAGTAGGTAAGTTTCGCGGGATATGTAGGGTTAAAAATAGGAGCGTATTGTTGCGACAGCACAGTTGCAGCTTCCAAGGCGGTCGATGTGAGGCCGTGTGCGCTGACTAGGGATGGAATTCCTAGTTTGACCACGCATCTTTGGTTCACAAGGTGGAACAAGCTTTTTGGGTTCTCCATAAACTTGTTGGATATATGCAATTCATATTGGGTCTTGTCTTGGCGGCTGAGGTATGTACAATAGTTTCGCAATGACCTGTAGTTTTCCCAGTCATTTTTGTTTCTTCCTGTCCGATAACATCGCCATGCCAGGTTTCGCTGTGCTATGGCTTTCTTCGTTCGGCTGCGAAGGAATGAGCCCGGTTTCTTATGATGAAAAGGCTTCTCGTGGCTGGCAGCGCGCAGCAAAGCGTGCCAGTCGTGAGAAACGTGGTCCAAGCAACATCGATCTTGTCAGACATTAAGAAGTCCCATGAATTGGCAGCAACAAGTTCGTGGAACAATCCAACGAGTTTGTGGGCGGGTTTCATTAAAGTGGTCCATGAATGTAACGAAAGTGAATGTCAAAACAACATGGTCACTATGGCCGAGAGGAGGGGTAAAGGAAAGATTCTCAATCAATAACTCTTCATTTGTGATGATAAAGTCCAGAATGGATGGTGCATTCATGTCCCGAAATCGAGTTGCTTCACGAACGTGGTTGTACAATGGATAGTCTGCCAGTAAGTCAGACAGTTCAGCGGCAAACGGTTGAGAAACAAGGTCTCCACAAAATCTAGGACAATTGAAGTCTCCCATTATTAGGATGTGGGAAAATCGTTTGTTTAGAGCGTGCCGAAGTGAAGAGATAAGGAAGGAATCAAGCTGTGCATGGCTACTGGGTGGTCTATAAACAACCGCAATCAGGAGAAGATTGTCTTGTTTGAGTGATATTTGGCATTATAGAACATCAGAGTCACATAACGAAGGGTCGCTTAATGGTTCGCAACGAAGTGATTCATGATAATAGAGCAGGACACCACCTCCTCT
Organism: Atriophallophorus winterbourni; assembly: GCA_013407085.1. NCBI lineage: Eukaryota > Metazoa > Platyhelminthes > Trematoda > Plagiorchiida > Microphallidae > Atriophallophorus > Atriophallophorus winterbourni. The sequence goes on along the minus strand of JACCGJ010016522.1, from coordinate 4,934 downwards.
TGTTGCACGATCCCGACGAAGTAAAGACATATTGAGGAGGGTGAGTTCCACATTAAGAACTGCGCTCGATAACCAAGTCTCATTGACGGCTATTAGGTCCCATGCAAAAAGGGAGTGTCGGTAACGGAGCTCCGGGAGTTTGCTCATAAAACCAGCAGCATTTGTGTAACAGCATGAAAGGCTGCATGATTGCAGTGTGTACAGTGTGCGATTTGAAGGTGCACTTATTCCACCGGCCCCGATAAAGCCGGTTCCTGGGAGTTTTTTGAAACAGTCGTGTGTAATTCGCTAGCAGATTGGTCTCCATTCGACGCGACTGGTGATTGTAGACGAGGCTGTGGTTTGTCGACTGCGGAGCGAAGTCGAACCTCCGTGGGTGCAAAGCGCTTGTTATCATACCACAACCTCAAAGCGGTACTTACCATATCCTCTGAGTGGAATGTAATTTTCAGAATGCGCGGAGCATTGCCCTTGTAACTGGGGGACTTGGAAATGCGTTTCACGGCAGTCGTCATAGTTCCTTTGATTTTGCTAAGCTCTTGGATATAGCGCCATTGAGAGCAGTCATGTAGAGTGTTCTTGGCTAAGTCCTCATTGTTCAGTTCAGGAACACCGTGAATAAAAATGCTGCGTTTATCATTCTCCGATTTCCAATCGTAACCAGCCTGCTTTTGCATCTGTCTTTGAGACCATGGAACGTCAGGAAAAATGCGGATAGGCGAATTCGTATTCCGGAGAAGGTGGGCCGAGAGCAAGACTTCTACCTTCGCTGTAGACTCAAGGGTGATTCGTAGTAGACGTGGTGCATCCGCGTGAAGCGAGTTCGGGCGTCTGGAAAGACGTACCAAGAAAACCGCCGTTAATTCAAGTTGCAATTTTTCGCAGATGGCATTCCACCGTTGCACATCGTCTTTCCTGCGTGTTTGGAAGCACGGCGAGGAGCTTTCAGACACATTCGTGCATACAATGGTCTGGCATTGCGAGCTGCGTTGAGTGGCCTTTTGAACTACAGGCAGTTTATCGGCGTTAGTCGGTTTCGGCTTAATGGTTTGTCGTTGAGAAGCAGTATGAGGTTTCGATGATCGAGATGCAGTTGGCGTTATCTGATCACCTTGAGGATTTCTGCACGCAGGCTGGGTTCTCACATCTAGTAGGGATTCCAGGCGTTGAAGTCTGGTGACAATCGCGCAGTATGGCTCCGCGGCTGGTGAGGACGCATTGGTTGCTATCTCCGCGTAAGTAGTGTTCTGATGTGTGTCTTCGGTTGGTCGCAAATTGTTTGGCGTGTCGATGATAGCGGATTTAGGCGCTTTACTACTGTGTTTGTTGGCCAGCTTGTCTCTTCGATGGCGGGCTCGGCACGCAACACAGAAAAATAATATTTCTTCATTTTTATGCGTTGTTAAACGATCGTAAAGCGACTTGGGAATCTTCGAGCATCTCAGATGCTGCCAAGTATCACAGCGATCGCATTGGAGGGCAGGAACATCGTTTAGAACATTCACGGCACATTTTACGCAGTTGTTGCGTTCGTTTATCTTATCAACGCGACTCATTTCGTGAGAAGAATATTGTAAGTCAAGGAAGATGCAAAATAAATCTATAACAGCAGAAGTGCGTGGAGAATTAGTATCGCGTGCGTTAGCAAAGGCGTGTCCCTTCTCGAAAAAGCCCAGAGACGTGCGACAAAGCTTGTCTGTGGTATGCACAACATGTCTTACGAGGAAAGGTTACACAGTTTAGATATATTCTTCGTTACCTTCCGTATTCACCGTAGCGCTAGGCTCAGTTGGGCGTATTCGTTCGCCTGGGTGGGGTCCAAAAGCTCCACCTAATAGTTGGCTGGAAACCTTACGCGATATGGCTACAAACCGAAGTCAGTGGCGCCAGTGTATTTTATTATGTGTGTCATAATTTTTTTATTCGGTATTATTTTACATAAAAAAACAAAAAACAAAACAAAAAAACCCAAAAAATCGCATGCAGTGAAACTACAAAAACAAGCTGCTTTTTTGTGCATTTGCTTTTGCGTATTCCGCTTGCCTGCTTTCCCTTTTCCACGCACTTGCTTATCTGCTTTTCCTGTTTCATATTGCTTGGCACATTGTCTGGCTCCAGACTTGTGCTTCATAATGATGTTGATGACCGTATTCACCGCGGTGACATGTTACTTACCCACCGGATCTTGACTGACCCCTCCCATCCATGCAACTCCCTATTCGTTCCCTCTCCCAGCACTAACCTCCGAGGACATGAGCTTAAACAGTTACATCAACAGAGCAGGCTTGAATGTCGACACAGCTTTACTCTTCCAGGCAGGCTTATTGAGGCCGCTTCTCTCGGTTCATTCAAAGGTCTCCTCGATTCTCACCTCCATGAAATCTCCCACTCACAAGACACAAGTACCTCGTAAACACTATTTTCATTTTTTTACAAACCCTACCGCATTGTTACCCAAAACTCACTAGCTCGTGGCAACGGTAAGTTCTCTTTCTGTGCCATTTGCATTTTCGTCACAACCCCACTAACTCTTCGCAAGTTTCATTGCTCTTCCAGATCCCAGTATCGGAAGTCCGTATACACGCAGTTTCAACTGGCCCTGTTCCGGAGGATGTGGTAGGTAGCTGTGTCTCGGGTTGACGCCCTACCTGTGTAATGCCACAAAAATCCATTGATGGTGCAGGCTAAACGCGAATGAGGCCCGCTCTAAGGCCTTGGAAACTCAAACATTTCTTTCTTTGCTTTTTCGACCCACCGCTCTATCTATCCTGCGGTTTGTACAAGCTCTTAGCTTTTTTATACCGTAATAAACTATTGAATCATTGATATAAAGAGATGCGGCTTACAAGGGCTTGACCTCTTGTCGTCTATCAAGCAGAAGAAGAAGTTTAATCAGCACCCTCCTTCAGACACCGCCGACATCCCTCAATCTTCTTTGCAACGGTCCATGTCGCTAGCCCGCCCAGTGTTGAAGAAATACGAAGAGATCCAATTACTGAAGCCACAAAGTGCTGGGCCTCGACGAGCACCATCCGACATTTTTCAAGGAAGAAGGCGAGACAGTCGTAGTAGAATTGCGCGAGCTGTTCTCAAAGGTTTGGATGGATGAGGGGGTACGTGCCTCCTGGGGTAAATCACTGATAATACGAGTCCATAAGAAGGAGTATTGAATAAATGTTGCGACTATTGCGGAATTTCGCTTATTCCGGTGGTAGCTAAGATATTTGTCGCCATCCTCCTCCGCAGACTTACCCCGATTCAAGAGGACGCTTCTCGCGAAGAGCAAGCTGGCTTTCCTCCAGGCCGCGGATGTGTAGACCAGATCTTCTTTCTGCGTTAGTTGTTGGAACACCGTCATTTGTATCAGCGACCTACCACTGTTGTGTTTCTGGATATTAGAGTGGCGTCTTTGTCTCAGTTGACAGATCCGCCCTATGGAACTGCTTACTTTGCTATAGATTCCTATCGCCGCTATCCTAAAGGACATACGCTCACTCGATAAGGAGGGTAAGGGCGTAAGATAGACTCAATGTCATTCAACACTACTACGGGTAAGACAAGGCTGTCCAATCTCTCCGTTCTTGATCAACTTTGCCGTCGAGGACGTCCTAAGGAGTGCTCTTAGTGGTTTCCACGGGTGGCGTTGAGCTCCTTCCAGGTGGGCGTGTCATGGACTTAGATTATGCTGATGATATTGCCTTACTGGGCGAAGACCCAACATTTATCCAACAAGTCGTGGATACGATGGCAATGGAGGCATCTAAGTATGGGCTATTCTTTTTACCAAGCAAGTGTAAAGTGCTCCTTTAGAACTGGCCAGGTTAACTGCCAAAGTTTGCTATAAATGGTCTGGTTCTCGGTCATGTTGAGCAGTTCAACTACCTAGGAAGTCTGGTGGTTGCTAGGGGTGGGATAGGTATGGTATGAAAGCACAAGTCTGATCCAGGCAAAGTGCAACATAGTCAGAGACTGTACGTGGGCTGAGATACTGTCAGGTAGCCCAGGCATAGACAGATATGAGAAAGGAAATAGAGAGAGAAATTTCGTCCAGAATTACTAAGGCCAGACTGGCATTCACTAAATTAAAGTGCCTCTGGAAGAGACGTGATTTGAGCTTGAGTTTGAAAGGAAGGATCTATTCCAACTCGGAAAAGACAGTATTGCTTTACGGGAGTGAATGTTGGACAGTTCACGCAGGAGATGTTAGGAGGCTGTAGATCTTCGACCAATTTAGTTTGCGAAGGATTGCTCATGTTCGGTGCCTGCACCATGTTTACAACTCTGAGGTCACGCTCCGCGTCTTATGAAGCAACGGAGCTAGCCTCCAGACAGCCATTAACCGACGTCGTCTCTGCTGGTTGGGGCACTCCTGTGCATGAAACCCGAACGCTTACCAGGCCGAGCGTTTTAAGCGTCAGCTGGTACGGACTGAAAAAAGTGGCTAGTGGTCAGCCACTAACATCTAAGAGTTGCTTGAAAAGGCTCACTTCTGGTTTAGCCAGGGTTTGACGAGCGCACTTGCCTGGATTGGGGTGCAAGAGAAGGTGATATATATATATATATATATATATATATATATCACTACCATTTCCTGTTCTTTTTTCTTCCTCATATCTGTCTAGGCCTGGGAAACCTGACAGTAATGTCACCCACGTGCAGTCTCTGACTGTGCAGCACTTTGCATGGATCAGGCTTCTGCTTTCATCCCATACCATATCCTCACATCTTTTCCTTCCTACTCAACCTGTGAGATACTGAAAGTGTGGTAATGCCTGTGATTTTATACGTGCATACGCGAATCCTATATATATATATATTGCCCTCAAAATTGTCTCCAGTATTTCCTAATTTCGATGGCCTCATAAACTATTTGTACTCATCCGAACACGCAATTCCGACAGAAGGCAATGTATACATTTATACCGGTATATATA
>JACCGJ010016520.1:0-16490 GCA_013407085.1 Atriophallophorus winterbourni | reverse complement strand
TATATATATATATATGTAAGGTTCAAAGTAGTTTGAAAATTCTTCCTTTCCCTTCAACATTCGTTTTATTTTGAACTTAGTTACAAAACCTGAATTTTGTGTAATAGATTTTGCTTGTGTTTAATTTTCCTACAGTATTTTGATATAAAACTTTTCTTTTTGTAATTATTTCTGTTATTGTAAGCCTTTTCTGTGCACGCCTTCGGTCAAATGTTTGTTTTAATTAATTGTTTCTGCCATTGTGTGTCATTGTTGCGGAATTTGGTTGCCATTTTGGGCTTCAGTATTTTGCTTGAATTTGGACGCTATTTTGAGTGTCATTTTGGTTGTCACAGAAAGTTTGGATGACATTTTGGTAAATCGATTCTTCTTATTTTTATATCAGGTCGTCTTTTGTTTGAATTGAATTTGATTCTGGAGTATTTGGCTCCATTGTTGCTGTGGCGTTCCTATACAATTAGGGTTTGTATACTTATTTTTGTTGTAATTGTTGTTAATTACAGTACCGTAGAATATCCCAATCGTTGTTTTGAATTTATCGAAATAAGAAACGGGTGGACTACGCGTAACTCACGTCACAGACAATACAGTACTTAATTTGGAATTTGATTCTTCTCGAACTTGGCGAGAAGTACTCAATTCGTGAATTGCATCAATTCGGTTTGTGTGCTCAAGTTTGATCGTTTCAATTGGATTCGCATCACAACTTGTCTTCTGACTGGTACAGTATTTGTCTCAACCGGAGAAAATAAGCATTTTGGTTCGTTCGATTGAAGCTATATTGAGCAAAATTGGCGAAGAACTCCCGATCGTCGTGACATTGAACATTTGACAGTCAATCCCTGTTCACAACTTTGGTGACGTCCCATTTTTATTTACTTTTTGTCGTTTTGAAACGTTGTATATTTCATCTAGTATGCCAAAGATAGCTTCTAAGGAAAACGATGATGATAGAGATAGCATTGCGAGTTCTCAACAAGTGTTACAATTAAAGCGCGATTTAGATGCTGCTAGATCAACGATAGAGTGCTTGACAAAGGAACGACGAGGAGTCGCTGAAGAAGTAAACTTGATCGCCGGTACAAGTAGCAAAACTGAAGGGTTCGACTCGGCTGTAAGCTATTTGCAACCAGCGATGAACATGAGTATGGGATTGCCTAAAGTAGAATTATCCTACTTCGACGGTAATCCGATAGACTATTGGAAGTTCCTGAAACAGTTTGAATGGTACGTTGAGTCGAGGCTTATGGATCCAGGCCAGCGACTGTTGTATTTAATGTATTACTGTCGGGGCAAGGCTCGAAAAGCAATTGATGCATGTGTCATGCTACAACCCACTGATGGCTATACGCGGGCAAAGATGATTTTGAAACATTTGTTCGGACTACCACACGTAATTGCCAGGTCAACATTAGAGGAGTTGCTTGATGAAGCTAGAAGACTTTCCAACAAAGTCGATGGTTTGTCTGATTTGGCCATAAAAATGGAAAATTGCCAAATCACATTGGAGCAAATGAAGTGTGACGCTGATTTGAATTCAGTCACAACTTTGGAAGGATTAGTGAAATGCTTCCCTGTTGCGTTACAACAGCAGTGGGCTGACGCAGCGGATACAATGCTTGCAGACGGGTCAGAAGTTGATTTTGCCAGTCTGACCGAGTTCGTATCTCGGAGAGCAAGAATTGCCAGGAGCAGATTTGGCATGCTAATAGATAGAACATCTGTCTCTTCAAAGCCATCGGATAAACCAAGAATGCCAGAAGGAAGGAGGATGTTAATGACTACAAGGGAACCGAGGCCAATGCTGGTTAAATGCATTCAATGTAGAGGACCTCATAAGATAGAAGATTGTCCTGTTTATCAGGAGGCTGACGTAAAAGCCAGATGGAGTATGGCTAAGCAGCATGTAATATGTTACGTCTGCTTATGCCAGTCTCACAGGGCATTCGATTGCAAGGTAACAAGGACTTGTCCCGTTCAAGGTTGTAGTAGACGACACCATTCTTCGCTGCATTATGATCGTCCTAATGAGCAACTGAAAAGTATAAACTGCATTGCTACTGCTCTCAGTACAGCAGTAAGCTTAGGCTACCTGACATTGAACATTGACACGCCAGTTGGACTTGTTCCAGTCGTGGCTTTACTTGATAATGGCTGTGATACAACTTTGATCTCGCAGAGTTTTGTTGAGAAATTTTGTATGCCTAGTGCGCCAGTTGATGTGTCGATTACAACACTTGGTCTACATCGAAACTTGAAAAGCTCGTTGTTAAGTTTCGATGTGCATTCGGTAGACGGGGATGAAATAATTCATGTAGCCGAAGCTTACACGGTTCCCGAGTTACCTGAAGCAGTGCTGAATTCCCCAAATATGATCAGCGCGAGGTATGCACATTTGAGAGATCTGAAGTTTTCAGAGAATGTGGGGAGAGAAATAACCTTGCTAATTGGCTGTAACGTACCGGAAGCGCATTGGGTGCTTGAACAACGGTTAAGTGGTCGAAAGCAGCCATTTGCTACCAAGACGTTACTTGGATGGGTGCTACAAGGACCAACTGATCGTTCGAGAGTTGTTAATCATGTAAGTGTTCTCACCGCACAAACACAAGATGTGCTCGACAAACTCACCAAGTTGTATGACGGAGAGTTCGCCGATCTTTGTGTGAAAGATACGACTCTCTCGCGTAATGATGGATCTGCGTTACGTTTAGTTGAAAAATCCTTATAAGTTGACGGGCATTTTCAGGTACCTCTTTCATGGAAGAAACCTGATATTCAATTGGATGATGATTATCAGTTAGCCTTAAAGAGGCTTAGCATGTTAAAACGTCGTTTTGAAAGAGATGGACAGTTGTATTTACGATATGTTGAAGTATTGCGACATCAATCCGAATCCGGACACATCGAGGATATTCCGGCTACTATTGAGCGTCCGACACGTATTTGGTACTTGCCACATCACCCGGTACAGAATCCACGGAAACCGGAGAAGTGTAGAATTGTGTTTGATTGTGCTGCAAGGTATAACAACGTATGCTTGAACGACATGTTGTTACAGGGTCCGAACCTGACAACGAACTTGGTTGAGGTCCTTCTACGTTTTCGGTTACACAAGTATGCGTTCGCGGCTGACATTAAAGAAATATTTCTGCAAGTGGGTGTGCCACAGGCGGACCGAGACGCATTAAGACTGCTTTGGTGGTCGAAAAACGACATGACATCGCACATTAAAGCGTACCGGATGACAGTGCATCCATTTGGGGCCACTTCATCACCATTTTGTGCAACTTATGCGTTACGCAGAACGGTAGAACAGTTTGACCATAAGTTTGAAGACAGCATCAGTAAATATGTACTTACTAACTTTTATGTGGACGACTGCTTGATTTCGGTGCCATCTCGAGAATAAGCAATAACAGTGATACGGCAGCTCAGTGAGTTATTGGAACTTGGTGGGTTCAAATTGACGAAATGGCTATCATACGACCAACTGTTGCTTGAGTCTATGCCGATACATGAACTGGCTCCTCAGGTGCGGGTGATAGGGGAGGACAAACCGTGTATCAAAAGAATGTTGGGAGTGATATGGAATGCATCTTATGATGAATTTACACTGGAGTTCAATATGCCTGATCGAGAATTGACGAGAAGAGGAATACTGTCCATGGTCAGCAGTCTGTACGATCCTCTTGGGTTAATGAGTCCATGGATTCCGCCCGGAAAGCATTTATTACAATGCATTTGCAGGAGAAAGTTGGGATGGGATGAAAGGATTCCTGATGATATTGTGTTGCTATTCGATAGATGGATATCTTCCTTACGCTCTGCCAAGGAGCTTCGAGTACCTCGTTGTATTGGTAGGCATAACAAGCTTGATACGCGAATATATTTACATATATTTTGCGATGCATCTGAAATTGGTCACGGAGCAGTGGCATATGGTCATACATTTGATAAAGAATTTGTTTCACCTGCAGGTCTTTTATTTTCGAAGTCAAGAGTCAATCTCTTAAAAACGGTTTCTATTCCGAGACTTGAATTACAAGCTGCTGTGCTTGCAGTACGAATATATTTGCTATTGAAACGAACGTTTTGAAATCACATCAAGGATGTAAACTTTTGGACAGACTCAATGACGGTCTTGTATTATATACGTGATGAGTCATCTCGTTTCGCAACATTTGTAGCCAATAGGTTAACAATGATCCATGAACATACAATAACGACCCAATGGCGACACGTGCGAACAGAACTTAATCCGGCTGACATGACATCACGTGGCGTAACGGATATGGTAAAACGAGAATTTTGGTTGAACGGTCCAGACTTTTACACGAGGAACCGGCGAAATGGCCAGCAACCACAATGTATGATGTTTCTGTGAAGAACGTTGAGGTTAAAAGTACGACGTGTAATTTATCAGCATCGACTTCAGAAACTAAATTTCTACATATGCTGCAGAGATGCTCCAGCTGGAAGAAGTTAGTGCGTTCGATAGCCTGGTTGCTTTGTTTTATAGAATATGTAAAAACGATGTTCGGAAATCGTGGAAATTCTTCCCACTTCTTGGGTCATTGCGCGTCCGTGAGCGTCGTAGTGCAGCGTCGAACATTGTAATACTAGTACAAGGGGATTGCTTCGGAATACAGAAGAATTGTGTTAATCGTAAATGTATTCCGAAATCATTACACAAATTACGACCATTCTCGGATTGTGGTATTCTTCACGTCGGAGGAAGGGTACGGAATTCGAACCTTAGTGAAGCCGGTAAACATCCTATTATATTGCTGTTATATCTGTAAAGTATTGCACTAGCCCAGCCGTGGGTTCGACAAAACACAACCGAACTCGAACTCGTGTATTGACCGAATGCCAGAATAATCACAATCTCAGGGAGCGAGTGAGTATCACAATGTTTGTACACTGAACAATAATCACAGTATGCACTTACGATCGATCGTGATTGATCGATAGTTTGTTACGCGTCTATACAACAATTGCCGAAGAGAAATCATATAACTGAATTGATTATTATTCATACGCACATTCTTGAAGGACATGCTGGTCCTATGCATACGTTGTTCATGTTGCGGGAAAGGTACTGGTTGATCGACTGATTATCCTCTGTAAAGCGTGCATTGAGCAAGTGTTTGGTATGTAAAAGACTGAACGCTACTAAACAAAACCAGTTAATGTCTGATTTACCTGCGGTTCAAGCGATTTCCGGTAGACACTTATTTGCTAACATTGGTCTCGATTACTTTGGTCCGTTCAATGTCAAACGTGGTCGATCAATAGAAAAGCGTTATGGATGTTTATTCACGTGTTTACAATGCCGAGCAGTGCATATTGAGGTCGCACACTCCTTGACAACCGATTCATTTATAATGTCTTTTTTCGGTTCATCGCCCGTCGCGGTGCCCCAGAGAATATATATTCTGATAACGGAAAAAATTTTGTTGGTGCTAATAAATCGATTCGTGTTTGGATAAGGAATATCAATGATTCGGTCGCCGTCAAAAACCTTTCATCTCGAGGAATACAGTGGCATTTTAACCCACCATACGCAAGTCATAGAGGAGGAGTTTGAGAGCGTCTAATTCGATCGACAAGAAGATCGCTGGCTGGCATGTGCATTGAACAAATTCCCTCGGAAGAGACTTTGTTGACAGCATTGATTGAAGTAGAGCGCATATTAAATAACAGGCCTTTAGTCCCTATCTCCTCAAGTGATATTGAGGCAGTTGCTCTACGCTCAAACGACTTATTGCTACAGCACAGCAATCTCAAGGTCCCAGTGAACATTGGGTTTGCAGAAAGAATGAGAATAAACTGGAAACAGGTCTTGTATTTAACAGATGTATTTTGGAAAAGATGGAAGCGAGAATATTTACCAATGTTACAAGAACGACAACGATGGATCACCACACGTCGCAATTTAATTCCCGGTGATGTAGTATTGGTTGTGTCTGAAGAATTGTCGAAAATGTCGTGGCCGCTTGGTATTATTGAGACAGCGGAAGTGAGTGATGATGGTTCGGTACGAACGGTCAGCATTCGAACAAAGGATGGCGTGATCAGGCGTGTCTTTATATTGATCGGATAAAGTTTTCGACTCTAATCAGAAACTCTGATTGGACTGACTTCTTTTTATCTCCAGATTTTAATCTTATCTCTTCCATATTTCATAAAAATCTCTCTAGATGTCTTGTAACTGCATCACTTCATCGAAAGACTAAACCTATTAAACTTGATAACATGAAACTTCTTGAAAAACAGATAGCCCGTCTTTCTGCTTTTGTCAACCACACACCAGACTTTTATTCATTTTTACGTCTCAAGGAACTTCTTAGCTCTTTTACAACAATCAAAGTACAATTCATCGAGAATCAAGAAAGAATGGCCCTGAATAGTGATTCGAAGACCAAGTCTTTGAACAGTCTGACGAGATCTCGATATAATCTAAGTAAACATGATATTTCTACACTTGTGTTCAACGATGATGGTAGGGAATCATCAACATCAGACTCTTTAGCAATAAGTAAGCTTTTTCTGAACTAGTTTAGTCAGTCATTCAATACCAGCGTATACCCTGTACTTCCAAATCAAAATATTAATTCAATGTGTATGGATTCCATCTCCTTTAGTTTACAAGAAGTTAGCTCAATGTGTAGGCGAAGCAAAGCTTCTTACAAGCCTGATATTGTGGGCTTTGTTCCAGCAATCTTGCAACTAAATACGGATGATATACCATTAATTTTATTAAACCTGTTTAATCTTTCTATTAAATCTGGTATTTTTCCTCTCGAATGGAAACATTCTGTCATTGTACCTCGGCTTAAAACAGGGAATTTGCACATCGTCACTAATTATCGCCCAATTAATCACACACCTTTTCTCTCTAGGCTATTCGAAAAGTTGATCAAGAACGCATTAATAGCTTACTTGGGCCCAAACGCTTTCTCTCCATTCCAACATGGCTTTTTAAATCAAAAGTCCTGCATTACCTGTCAGCTGGAATATTTGGACCATATAACGGCCTCCATAGATCATGGATTTGCTGTACTGACAGTTTTCTTAGACATTACCAAAGCATTTGATAAGGTTCCTCATTCTCTTCTTCTTCGAAAATTATCATCACTTGGGATTTCCGGATCCCTATTTAATTGGTTCTGCTCATATCTTTCTGATCGCACCTTCTACGTTTCCGTTAATGGCATATCCTCTGAAACACAACCTATACCAAGTGGAGTCATTCAGGGTAGCGTACTAGGTCCCCTCCTTTTTCTTATATATATTAATGATGTGCAGGATTTCGTGAAAAACTCAAAGCTTTTTATGTTTGCGGATGATATTAAACTTGTTTTAGCTTTTCCAGCCATAGAGGTATCACAGGCTATAGACTCTCTCAACGACGATCTCTCAACCCTTTCAAGTTGGGGCTCACAATGGGGTTTAGAATTCTCAGCTCTGAAGACGCAATTCATGGGTATACGCTGCTCAATACCCCCCGGTAGTATTATTCTCAACAATACACCACTCGCACCTTCTAACGAAATCAAAGACTTAGGATTTAGATATTCTTCATCTCTCAATTTCAACGAACAAGTAAGATTTCTCATAGCAAGAGCTAGACAGAATTTTGGTTTGATAAATCAAAAATTCCTCCTTCGTGAAAGTAGATTAAGTCTATATAAAATGAAAGTATTACCACTTCTTGACTACTGTAATATAGCCTACTCTCACATAGCTAGGCATGACTGTATTCTCTCAGAAAGCCTTCAACGTAGAATTAGCAAAATCATGTTAGGCTACTCTAATCCTTCACCTTATAAAGTAAGATGCAATCTACTAGACATTGACCCGCTATGGTTACGCAGAATTCGCCTTAATCTTTTTCTTTTCTTCCGAATCATCACAGAGCGCCAAGTTAAGCTTAGATCTACCATGCGCTTCCAAGATTGCAATCGTTCTGTACGACGTAACCGAATGAGGCTATTACATATTCCCCTTACTCGCACTAAAGCTCGACAAAATTTCTTTTTAATTAGGTATGCGCATCTTTGGAATTCTCTTCCACTTCAATTCCGCATGTGCACATCTGCAGGTAAATTTAAAACACTCGTAGATTCTCTTACTGCTCCATCGCTATGCGAAATTCTCAAAATAAACACTTCTATAGACAATATATTTTGTCACGGTATTCCTGGTTATTCAACCAGTTGTACGTATTTTGTACACTAGCACACGTATAGAACTGTTCACAATGTCCGAAATACATGGTATTATTAAGTGTCATGTTACTTAGTGTCTATGTATGTTTCATCTATTTCTACTCTTCCCTCATATCTGTCTAGGCCTGGGCAACCTGACACTATCTTAGCCCATGTGCAGTCTCTGACTGTGCGGCACTTTGCCTGGATCGGGCTTGTGCTTTCATACATTCATCAAAACCTGGGACTAGTATTATATGTACCTTTACTTTTTGTATCTCATTAGTCAGGTTACTTAGGGTCTATGTATGTTACATCTATTTCTTTCCCCATTTCATACCTGTCTAGGCCTGGGCAACCTGACAGTATCTTAGTCAGGTTACTTAGGGTCTATGTATGTTACATCTATTTCTATTCCCCATCTTATATCTGTCTAGGCCTGGGCAACCTGACAGTATCTTAGCCCACGTGCAGTTATCCTTATCGTTTCAATTCAAATTTCTATCGTAAACAAATGTCTCTAAAAAAATAGAAACATCTGAAAAAATTATTTTTCTGAATAGCTATTTATAACGCTGCTGTAGTGTCAGGTTACAATGGGTCTATGCATGTCTCGTCATAGGTTGGGACTTGCATCACATTTTTCTATTTGTCACATTACCTTCCATGACATTTTCTATACACCATTATGTATATATCTTATAAATGTCACATTTTTATCCAAACTTGCAAAACAATAAAATCTATCAAAAAAATAAAAAATAAAAGTAAAAAAAACCCTGAAAAACATTATGTTTTTAATGTACATTTTTATTTTTCAAATGATGAACTATTTTACTTTTATGACCTCTCACCATGATGGTGAAGAGAATATCTTTCATTATATTCCAGTGTCTTCGAATACCGACCCATCAGTGAAACTGGCTCGAAATCCATCCGCCCGAGATTTGTTCCATTTGCGATTCACTCTCCTGCAGATAACGAAAACCCGGCTGGTGAACACATTTTGGCTCGAATCGTCGACAATACTTCAAGATTATACGAGTACACAGCGTACCCTACTCCCATGCTTTTAACCACACCCTATATTCATCCCTTAGAATTTCTTAGATTTTCTTATTCTGATGGATTTATGTTCACTTTTCCATCCTCTCAACCAATCTCTCCGTAAAAAAACATAAATTGATACATATATAATTTATTTATCAATTTTTTTATGACAATTTATTACAATTCACTTCACATTTTCCATAATTACCTTCCATTTTTGTTCTCCATCCTTGCAATTCGTAACTTCTGACAAAATTTAAATGAAATCTTATTGCTATTAGACATGAAGATTTTTTTCTTACTTTCTGTATATTCGTTTCCATTATTGAACGGAAAAAATTGTTTAAAAATCCCGCTCACTTCGGTCATTTGCACCGTTATATTTTTTTCTTTTTTGCTGTTCCAATTTTGATAAACTGATCATGTATTACATGCCTTGGATATCCAAGAATATAAATTAATATTATTATTATTATTATTATTATTATCATTATATTCGGAAAGTATGTTTGTTAGAAGGGTCCCAAGATGAGGTGGGTGACTTGGGTAAGGATCAGGACAACTCTTCTTTATAAGGCAAGAAGCAGCAACGGAGGATGTGGTGAGTCTGCGGCTTGCAACCGCATTCTCTATAAAAAGCTACTAATATCCAATGATGGTGATGTAATGTGGCGGAAGTGACTCGCCACTAAATAAAGTCATTTGCTGCTCTGAATTAGTTAGGGTATTCGTCGAACAATCGTTGTACAGTTGAGCCCCAGAAAGAATTTGGTCAGAGGTGTAACGTTCAAAGTAGTTTGAAATTCATCCTTTCCCTTCAAAATTCCTTTTATTTTGAACCTAGTTACAAAACATGAATTTTGTGTAATAGATTTTGCTTGTGTTTAATTTTCCTACAGTATTTTGATATAAAACTTCTCTTTTTGTAATTATTTCTGTTATTGTAAATCTTTTCTGTACACGCCTTCGGTCAAATGTTTGTTTTAATTTTTTGTTTCTGCCATTGTCGGTCATTGTTGCGGAATTTGGATGCCATTTTGGGCTTCAGTATTTTGCTTGAATTTGGACGCTATTTTGAGTGTCATTTTGATTGTCACAGAAAGTTTGGACGACATTTTGGTAAATCGATTCTTCTTATTTTTATATCAGGTCGTCTTTTGTTTGAATTGAATTCGATTCTGGAGTATTTGGCTCCATTGTTGCTGTGACGTTCCTATACAATTGAGGTTTGTATAGTTATTTTTGTTGTAATTGTTGTTAATTACAGTACCGTAGAATATCCCAATCGTTGTTTTGAATTTATCGAAATGAGAAACGGGTGGACTACGCGTAACTCACGTCACAGACAATACAATATATATATATATATATATATATATATATATATATATATATATATATATATATATATATAAATATATATCTATATATATATTTATGATAATATATATATAAACTCCAATCTAATATATTATCAACTCCATCTCAACTATTTCATAGTATTGAACAATGCGTTGTTTATTACATTTTAAGCGCTGTTGCAGCAACTTATATTTGATTCCAGCCGAAACGTCAACTAATAAATTGCCAAGAATAGCTGAACAATTATTGACTCCACAACCACAAATACGAGGTAATTTCCTCCGCTTGATTAAGCTGATAGTGCAATTCAAGGATCAAACATATAGATTAGAATTTATCGTGGTAATATATTTGTTAATCCTTTTAAACTTTTCATATTTATTACAGTAATGTAATAGAAATTAGAACTTATTATAAATCGCCTAAATGAACTCAAATAATAATTAACTGATTTGCGCTATATAAAAGAGGATCCTGACTGCGTCGTCTCCATATGATTAGCGCGAGCAGTGAAAAACGTTTCACGGTGTCTCATATGGAAATGCATGAAATTTGTTTTAAATCCCACGTAATAAATCTATCAGATGGGACACATTTGCATATAAATGTCAGCTTAATGCGAATACATGATCAATTTCTCTACCCGACGATGGCAAACAGCCTGAAACCGTTAGTTGTGTGTGAGGGATGGGGATGTGAGCACCACAATACTTTGGTGTTTTGGATGCGCCTCTAGCGCTTGGTCGGGAATCACTTTGTGATTCTGTATTTGAACACCGTGGTTCTTTGTAATAACACTATATAACAGTGGCATACAAATATAACTTTGTTTAACGCTTTTCCACAGTTTCAATGCTCACTGAACCTAATCTTACTTTCTCCTTCAGACGATGACGAACAGCTTGAAACCGGTAGTGCTGTGTAAATGATGAGGTTATATGCAACGCTATGCTATGGTGTTTCAGATTCGCCTCGAGCGCTTCGGTAGGAATCAATTCGTGATTCTGAATTTGAACACCGATGTTCTTTTTAAGAACCCTATATAATTGTAGCATACAAATATAACTTTGTTAACCGCTTTTCTACTGTTTGAAGGCTCACTGAACCTGATCTTACTGTCTCCACCTGATGATTTCAAACAGCCTGGGACCTGTAGTGGTGTGTGAGGGATGGAAATGTGAGCACCACAATACTTTGATCAATTTCTCCATTTTTCAAAGACTAAGCATTCTGTTTATACTGGTTTAGCAAGACGATCAAATGCAACACTGAGAGGGTTATGTTTTCTGAATTCGGGAACAGCAGACATACACACTATTTGTTTAATAATGTAAGCAATCATATTATTAATGGCAAGTTCTAATCATAATGTGATATATCGTAGTGTGTCTGCAATTTAAACTATGTAACTACAAAATCGATCTCTCAACAAAACAGCTGAAAGCAATTCTAGATTGAACCGTTTACTGACAAACCGTACAAGCACCTGCAATTTTTGAGAAAGTTAACTAGAATATTTTTTTCCTTCAACATCATTTTTATGCATTAATTCAATTCGGCTGCAGATAGCAAAGCTCGATTTGTAAACGGTAATTTCCGGCTTTCTTTATAATAATATCGTGTTTGACTGCAGACGAAGCGATTACTATCTTGATTCAAATAAAAACTGTCTTCACCAGGTTGAATTTTGAAGTCGCCTAGACTACCTAGCTACAGTAAAATTGGTCGCAGAAAACGGAAATGATCGCAATCAACGTTTTGCTATTCATTTTGTTTTACATTCGTAAAACTCAGTGTTAACATTTATCAGCGTTAAGAGTAAATGCGAAGCATATTCTTGATTCAGATGCATACCAAACTGCAATTTAGGGCGTACGATTAGCTGCCGGTGATAGAAAATGTCACCACAGCGTATTTCTTGTTTGTTGTGAGTGAGGCGTAAATGTTGCGTTACTTGAAATAATAACGGCGATAGGCATGTGAATATTTATTTGGGAATTGCAATTAGGTAAACCATCTGGGATACCTGTATGTAGCGGATACAAATTTACGTGAAACAAAATTACACGCAGAATATCATCGTTTGTGATCAAAAACAAGAAACACACTTATACGTGTTATCAGCAAACACTTCAAATTCGTGTCAGATCTGCGTTATCTGAAAGTTTCGGTTGGAACCTCAGCGCGTTGTAGTGTTGATCCTTCAGTATTATATTTAGCATGTGTTCAATGTTGGGCAGTGATTTTATTATAATTGAGAAGCCCAAAGATGTTAACATAATTTTTTTCTCTTATATCCAAAGGATAGGAGGAAATTTGAATTAGAACAGCCTTTTCATTCAGGAAAACATACTTGATTGAACGGACAAATATGAATCATTTTACAAAATATCCATTTCATGCTTTTCCGTCACAAAACATCATTTTAATTTCGCGTAAGACAGTCTACCTAAACAATGTGTGCTAACACGTGGATATTGAACATCATGAATCAAACAGGTCAGACCACTGAAGTGTTATATATATATATATATATATATATATATATATATATATATACTATATTATATATATCTAAAACAACGTGTAACTGGAAACCCAATTTATGTCATTATAGTCCCATGTCTTACGAACTTGGCTACAGTACATCGTTTCACCGATCGCTAGTTGGGTTCATGAATCTACCTTCAGATTTTCAAAATAGATTGGCTATTTTGCCATACGAGTCCGGAAGATGCTTGCAAAATCGTTGATGTTAGCAAAACCGAACAGATCAGGTTCAGTGTTATTAAATAAAACACGAGTGGGAACGTCACGCAGAGGTGCACTTTGTGAAGATAGCCTGATATAACGCAGCAAGGATTTTACACATTTGTGTGGCCTTTCGATAATCCCAAGTCGTTAAATGGACGTTTACAATAAATCAGTTAGTCCAGATACATCGCGACGGTTTGCAGAATCGACGGGTATAGCGTTCATGGGTCTGGTTCAAAACCAATGTATCTCTCCAATCCTTAATAACTTGATATATAATAACACGATAAATGCAAAACTATCCATTGTCTCATAATGCGTTACACCCGTAATCAGTTTTTTGTGTTTAGAAGCGAAACATGTCCGCATAAGTAAAGTTGAAGCACATTAGGTGTTATGCACCTCAATACTAATCCTCTACAAAACCGACAATTCTAAGCTCTATCCAATTTGTTTACTAGGCAAACATTGAACTTGATTTTGTAAATACATTCGGTCGCAAAACTCAGCTTACTCTAAACTCTGAGATCCAATAATAGAGAGCGGAGAAATTTAAATCGTTCCATTTCAGGAATCTTAGATAATTCAATGGTCACGGAATCTCCTGAAAAATCAGATCAGTTTGACAAACGTCACCTACAGGTTAAAGACAGTATAATAAAACATCTAGAGCGATTTATGTTCTCTTGTCGTGTGGTCTTTGTAACCAACGTGTTTCGAGATTGAAAGTTTACTTGGGCTCAGAGAAAAATTGTGACGCAAATATGTGAGATGACGTGTTTAACTTTGCCTTAAGCACAAAAGACGTGTGCACATTTGTATGTGTGTCGTGATTTCGCTTTGAATGACTAGATGGAATAATCACTTCTTTTACACATTTCTGTCCTTCAACGTTCCCGAGGGATTTATCGATTTTTGATCTCTTGTCTTGTCACACTGCGAAGCGTCCATTTTAAGACAATTCTGAAGACCATATTATTGGTTTATGTATAGTATCAAGATTATTAAGTAATTCGTTTCGTATATTTTAAACGTTTTCTGATCGCATGGTGCTACACAATTGAGGCGCTGCAAGTAAGTTCAATACATTGTTTTAAAGATATTTGCAGCTGAGATTGTGGAAGTTAAACGATTGCTTTTTTAAACATGAAATGCAGCATGCTAAAATACAGTAACATTTACGTAGTTTGGGAATGGCGAATATATTAAAGAAAGATGTCAGTATTGATAACAACTATAAATAATTGTTCCGGTTTCTATTAGTTAGAATTTAGATGCGTAATGTGTCGTGTTAATCTACCAGCAATTAAATGAGTGAAGTAATATGTACACAGACGCATTGTTCGTGTTAGATCTTTGTCAAAATTTGTCAACACATTTAAATGAAAACAAATGAAAACTCGAATTATGTGGTGCAAAAAATATATTTATTTTTTGATTGTTATTTGTGAGAAAATGAGCGTATCCAAAGTAAAAAAAAAACAGTTCACAAATTATGCTACTGCAAATTATTCCTAGAAACAAACTCGCAAATATATGCCAGAAACATTCATGATAGCACAGATTGTTTTATCTTCCGCCAATAGCTGCGTATGATCATCGTATTCATCCAAGTTAACTACTACAACTCGGTAGATATATAATATTAATAATAATATGTAATAGAAACATTTTGTTTTATCTTGAGATGTAGCATGATTCGTTTTCGTTTGAGCACATTTCCTAAAGTTACAGTGTTACAGCATTGCATTTAGCATAGGAAACCAGATTGGTTCAATGGAATATGTCGCATCGATCAGCAATATTCTAATGTTGCGCGACAGATACAACATCTCAAATATTCTGAATGTTAACTGAACAAGAGAGCTTCGAACTAAACTACTTTTGCAACTTGTATGACTCTGTTGGCCGTTACGTGCAACCTGTTTAATTACACATGCATTACGGTTACCCAATATAGTTGGGGGGAAAATCCATATGTGTATGCATTGATATCATACAGTCACACAAAACACGACCAGTTACTTTTTGTTTGTGTTTAATTGCTTGTGACATTATTCCTTACTTGAATGTATCAGGTGCTAGAAAATTTTGATCTGTCACTCATTGTGGTAAATGCATTCAAAGATCACATGAAATATAGCAGTATTCATTTTCAAGACATGAAGATCGTAATCTTACTGCTTCAAGTTGATAGATGAATATAATAAGAAATCGTAGTTCAATTTTTCGTGATGACAATACATGAAGATCTTGTATTAGGAACGGATTATTTAAATATATATCAGAAAATCATCCTAATCAGTGAATAAATTTGCAAAAGCGGTTTTTAGTTTGTAATTTGTTTTATATGTTGCTCGGCTCCATCAAATGATGTCGACCTTAAATGCACAGCACAATAATCGAATGAGTCATTTTTTAGTTGGAAACGCTTTATAGTAGATTGCTGACGTTTTGTGCTTGACAACCGAAATATTGACTACGTTAATTTTATATTTATTAAAATCTTTGAATTCTGTCAGCAAAACAATATGAATATAATTAATTGTGTTAAGTCTATCATCGTTCAGCATTCGTTTCAATTTAGTCTACCGGTTTTGCTCAAGATTTGCGCGAAATGTGCTTAAGTGGAGACTGAATTTTCATGATTATCATGTTTGTCGGAGCTCAAAGACTCATTGCTTACATGAATCAGCGGAATAGAAGTTCATTTGTCCAACCAGAGCGTTTCGGGTTCCACCTTGAGAGTTTTTGCGCCGTATTGATGATTGGGTGTACTTGTCAATCCGGCCTTTTTTGTGAATTCCTCTCGATGAAGCAACGCATTTAGGCTTTATCGACATATATTTGAAGTTTCACGTTTTGCCAAGCATTTCTTAGGAGAATGGATAATCACAATCCTAATATTTGAATTGAATTATGTTCATATTTTACGGTCCTGTGATTAAGTTTCTCTCCATGATTCAACAACTATTCTGATTCGCGTTCACAGGTAGACAAGGTTTCTCGTCTCCAGTGAAGATATTGTATTAAAAGCATAGCCTGTATGTTGCATGTACTCAATGAGGAAGTTCGACATCCTTATAAACTCGCAAATCATTCTTATTTGAG
>JACCGJ010016519.1:0-10334 GCA_013407085.1 Atriophallophorus winterbourni | reverse complement strand
ACATCAACTATCCTGAGACCATGGCCCTAAAAATGATATGCATGTCGCATGTTGTTGCTCCCGATGTGCATGATAGCACACTTCTTTTCATTAATCTGGAGCATCCATCCGTCAGTACAATTCCGAAGTTCATTCGAATAATTTTGCAGGTGGGAAGCGTCAGCGGCAGTCGTGACAGAAGCCTACACCTTCAGATCATCTGCAAATAAGAGACAACCACTGTTTAGAATACCGGGAAGGTCACTCACATAAAGTTTGAACAAGGTTGTCCCCGACAACGGATCCTTGAGTTACACCAGAAGTGGGGATAAAGGATGCAGATCTGGCCCCATTGACTTCACCTAGGGCTTCGCCTTCAGATAAGAAAACCTCAATCAAGCAAGCAAGAAGGCCTCTATACCAGACATTCTAAGTTTCCCCAAAGAAGCCTCTGAGTGGAACAGGGTGAATAGCTTTAAACTGAAGTCTAAGTGAGACTACATCAACTGGCACACCAGCGTCAAGGCTTCTGCACCAATGTTCTCGGGCGGTCAGTAGATTGGAGATAAATGAGCGGCCTTCCGTGAAGCCGTGTTGGGCATTCGAGCATTTATGGGTCTCTCGCAAATGCTGTGCCATCTTATCCTTTTATAATCCGTTTCAGCAATTTGTTTACGACAGACGTAAGTGTAACAAGACGGTAATTTACAGGATCTGATAAACTCCCACCTTTGAACATCGGCTTTACTATTCCCATTTTCCAATCCTCTGATATTCTCCTGCACTATGTTGCTGTTATAAAAAGATGCATATTACAAGGACTTGACCCTCTGTCGCCTATCGAGAAGAAATAAACTTAAAATTACATATTCGAAACGATGTTGTTTAATCGTTTCATGAGTTTCTATTCGACCTTCACAACTGTTTAACTGAGAAAATATGAAGTCTGTGTCGGATGCCAAATCACAGTCTAAATCAACATTCAAGCTATTCGAACGATCTTCAGGTGGCATTCTTAATTTAAAATTTGACTCAAAAATTTTGGAACAATTTTATTCACAATGTTCCTATCCTCGAGCGCGCGATCGCTTTAGATTTGGTTCTGCATTTGTCTTTATCGCATGTGTCACTTGGCTGATTTATTTTTGTGTCTGCCAACCTTATAACTGGAAAACATGTGTATTTATTCTCAGCACGGGAATTATTGTATCGCTCATTTCATTTTCTTTGAGCTTTGTAACTAAAATTTTCAAGAGACATTATGTGATTCTTAGCGCTCTATTTGCTTTCTTGTCTTGCGTTTTAAGTTTACTACCTTTTGTTGTTCACATCCCACCTGTCTCACACCCCGTGGGTTTAGGAACCTCCATACAACTTGTTCTTGTCCTTTACACCATGATACCTTTGCGCTTATGGCACTTGCTACTGATTTGTGGACCGCTAAGCGCAATTCATTTGATATTGTCAAGCGTACGTTACGGACCCATTGGCCCATCAAATATTTTAATATCCATCATAGCGCATCTTGCTGCTCATGCCATCAGTTTGATACTCCACTTGATGTCTCAGGTATGTTTGCAATGTTTCATGTAATTATTACTTGAGTATTTTCTCTGTTTCTTCGTTTCATTATTTTAACATCTCAAACATTCCTGGATGTTGTATTTTAGCAAAGCAAATAAATAGTTGATCCCTAAACTAAAACGATGAATAAATCTTAATTAGGTAAAATGTGAGTTCTGGATTTGAATGTGATTAGGTCTTACCCCGAAATAGAAAAAAACTTATTTATTTGCAAATCTATCTAACGAATTTGGTGTCTCATTGAGATTTAAAGCATTTGCTAAATCTCCGCCTCGAAGTTTGTGATTTGTAAACGGCAAATTAATAATATCCTTCTTGGAGCGTAAGTAGATGGAATGATATTCATTTTAAAATACTTCACAGCATGAATCCTCAGTGACCTATACTGACGAGGCAAGCTCTGAGAGTAGAGGACCACGATTACATCGCTGATGGGTTGAAGTTCCAACGTTTCCACCAGCACTAATCTAAGGCGCTTCTGAATAGCATTTCTGACGATATGGACATGAACTCGTTTGGTAGCGAGCTCATTGTTCACTACCGCGTGAATAGCTTGCTTTCATTGTAAAAGTTTCAGTCTCCTAGGTGTCTGCTACTCAAATTCACATCCACGGGTCATTATCTCACCCACTATTCTAAAAAAATCGGATGAATTCGTCGCCTTTTTCTCAGAGGAGAATTGGACTGATCATGAGCAACCCGAACGTTTCTCTTCGAAATTTTAATGTATAAATATTAGGCAAGCTCTGTCGAACTCTTATGAAACGTGACACATACCTTGCACCACTTTTGTACACCTTTTCATCCTTTAGTGAATCACGTTCACCTTATAATTGTGGGTAAGTTAACAGTAGCCTATATTTAACAATGGGCTAACACGTGCTGTGAACATTATCGGGGGCATTTGCGGAGTAATGCCCTCAAATGAACTCCGGATGGCCCATTGCATCCAGGTAGCGCTGTCTACTCCGAAAAGTGTCTACTCTTAAATTTAAAAGTCCGTACCCAAAATTCTAAGATCTTTCCACCGTCATCGCTCTGATAGTTTTCTTCCCAAAACGTATTCTCAAGCAAAATCACCGGAATAGAAATGGCAGTGAAGCTCCAGCGTGTTTAAGCGTGCAGCCCACTAACGGTGGCCAATCAATCTAGCACGGTCCTAGCGCACAGGAGAGAAGTACTGTATGGTTGCACATCCGTGTATTATGATGTACATTGCATTTGTTCGAACTTGATCCATCTGTTATCTATTTGTCAGTTGTTACTTGTGAGAATGGTTCAGCTTTGTCTAGGTGTATCTGTGAAAATAAATGAGAAGGCCAAATATGAATCAAAGATCCTAATGGTCATGATCACCTCAACGTACTAGAACCCATGGAGAAATACAGTAATATTATTACATATATGTTGAACGACGAAATTTTCAGTTTAAACTGAGTAGTAGCTGCAGACTTTCACTTGACTAAAACAGATAAACGCTTTACCTGTTAAACTAACTGATATCAAGGTGACCCATCTCTCGGGTTAGGGGCCAAGTGATCAAAGTTCGCAATGCTTCTTACTCTTAGTAATGTGACTCAAAATCTTGTTTAACGACGGTCTTGGTGTAGACTTTTGATTCTTTGCGTAATCTTGTATGCTGCCAAACAGAGGGCGAGGAAAGCTTGATATGATGCGTGGCAGTGAAAGCCGCAAAGAAGCTATCAAGCTGATGGTGGTCTAATCGTTCACAACATTTGCTTAAATGTATGTTTGATTCCAGGTTTAGGCACCTTATCTCAGTATGCCTATGCCTAATCTTCTACTGATTTAGTAGCCTTTTGGGTTCCACCATTCCGCACCTCTACGATTTTAACGTGTCATGGTTGTAACGTATTTAATCACTTGGTACTCGCTACCGGTGTAATGCTGTCCATGATGACGGTGATGAGTGATTCAATTAAATTAGATAAGTATTATCCTCATGCACGGATGTGCAATCGTGCAGTACTTCGTGCTGTGTGGCTAACACCGTGTTAAATTGATTGGCCACAGGTAGTGAGCTGCATGCTGAAACACGCTGGAGTCTCACTACCATCTGTTTGATCTATTTCTCCTATCTGTCTAGGCCTGGGCAACCTGACAGTAACATCGCCCACGTGCAGTCTCTGACTGTACGACAATTTGCCCGGATCAGGCTTGTACTTTCATATCATACCATACCATAGACCTGGGCAACTTGACAGTATCTTAGCCTACGTGCAGTCTGTGACTGTGCGGCACTTTGCCTGGATCAGGCTTGTGCTTTTATACCATACCATACATCACGGTATTTAAATAGCGTTTTTTACGAGTGGCTCGCCATAAATTCCTTTCCGGAAATGTTTGATGTTGTTTCAGACTGCATATAAAATTACAAGACTGACCATTCAAGGTATGAACAAAGGCTCAAAGTCTGTCCGGTTGCTTAGGCATAGAAAACTAAAAAAGGAAAATGGTGTGACTGGCTAATCATTTCAATCAATGTTTCAATGTTAAACTTGAAATTTATGTAGAAATCACATCAGTCGTTCCCATGTATTCGGTATTCATTTTCCCCATTGATTTTGTTTGGCGACTGGCACTACGGGAGATTTTGAGATTCGATATTGATAAGAATTAGCGAATTGACTTACAATCTGTACGCGTGTTAGGCTACGTAAGCTGGAAATGAGACCATTGGTTTTAAGTAATTGTTAATTTTTTACGTCGCATCATGGCTATCGTAAATTTCGGATTTCCAAAATCGTGACACGATACAGCATAAGGCTAATAATCTTAATTAATCTGGCCCAATTTCGGCAACAGAATCCGATAACCCGAAGTCCTATTTCACCTACGGATAAGTCTTCTCACCATGTTTACTAGCTGTTTTTGTGTCATTTGGTACGGTTGAACACCAAATGAAGCTTGCTATAACCGAGCAAAGAATGTCATAAGGAAGTTTTTTCAACGATTACACATTATGCACTTACGATTGTTGCTTGTTATTTCTACATGTCAATAAAAACGTACCTTTACCCAGATCATTTCGTTTTTAACTATGCATAGCTTTCTTAACCCATTCTCCTTATAACGGCGCAATTCAATCATAACTATGAGGTATTGAATGATCGGTATTTCACATCGGTGTTCATTATGATGACTAAACAAATCATTTGGCTCTATTTTCATTTGACTTTGCCCCACAGCTCTCAGATTGTGCAAATTCTCGTTATAACAGGTGTGGAGGCGTTCAACATTCTTGCGCCTTGGCTATAGTGCATTAATGGATAAAGAATTGAGAAAAGAAAAAGAAATTCGTGATGACATGATTCGCTCGCTCATGCCGAATGAGGTCGCTCAACAAGTGATGAAAGACGTGGGTGGAGATGAGAGTGATGGTGAAGTTACACCAGCCAGTAAAACTCGTAAGCACAAAAAGCCTTCGAAACGGCATCATGATAAGAAATCTATCCCTGGTGCACAAAACTTGGACGATGTAGCAGATGGTGTGCTAGGATTTTCTGCTGAGTTTGACAACGATGAAGAGGAGGATGAAGAAACTGATGGTTCTAAAATACCGAACCCCATCAGTTATACCGGGATAGAAGGGAAAAGTAAGGAATCAGTTTTCCAGTTCGATATCTACTACTATATTATTTAATGATCCGTTTTCTATTTTACTACGTTTATCTTTTCCATTAGATTTCATTAATATCCTATTCACCGAAACGTTTATAAGCACCGGAGTGTAAATGATGCACCTTAGGATGCTTGAGGGCTTCTATGACCCTTCAACATTGTTTAGGTCTTCTTTCTAGACTTCCGTGATCTTAATTCGTGTTATCTTTTCATACGGCGACCTGATTGGTATGCATGACGGTATGCATGTATGTATGTATCAAAGCACAAGCCTGACTCAGAGTAAGGCGTGCCGTTTCTGTCCTACAAGTAAACTTTTAACCGCCAAAGCCCAGACGAGCATAATCAAGGACAGCATTATATTGATATTACGCATTAATTGATCGCTACCGTTAAATCATGACTATGAAGAAGAGTTAGTCGGTTTTCTCATTTCAGTCTGTTAGCTTTATTGGTATAACCGTTAATAGGAAATCGCCTCCGCAAGATGATGAAATATCGCGATGCCAAGTTGACGTATCTATCCGAAACGACATCGGCTTCACTCGGTAATCATGAACTGGTATCACACGAAACAACTACAACTCAACATGTAGCCATAATCGAAACAATTTTATTGTAAACCTATTCGCCCCGTTTATTTTGAATTTTCCAAATACTCGACTGTTTACAACCACTATTTCACCCTTGGCATTTAGATTTAGTAATTTTTTTATTAATACTGGATAAAAAGATTTTCTTTCTTTCTCAAACATTTCGTTTCCGGTCTCGTTCCCCGACTATTATTGCATAAAATCACAAGATCGGAACCGGGCAACATGCTACAGATTCGTAGACTGTTCATGGACTGAACTACTGTCAGGTTGCGACTGCTTAGACAGATTTAAGCATAGGATCATGGTAGTGAGATTCTAGTCTGTTGTCATATGGCAAACCAGTTTGACACCGTATTACCGGCACAGTTCTTTTTTCTTCCTCATATGTGTCTAGGCCTGGGCAACCTGACAGTATCCTAGCCCACGTGCAGTCTCTGACTGTGCGGCACTTTGCCTGGATCAGGCTTGTGCTTTCATTCCATACCGGCACAGTACAACAGTACTAAACAATCACACATCCGTATCTTATTCGCTCAGCGATTTCCAAATTCACCCAACAGATCCGCGTATGCAAATTATCTTACGTTCAAGTCAACGTTGCTTACCTCAACCGTTTCATTGTCGATTTCTTGATCAATGAGATATGCCGCTGTGTCCGACTGTCATAGTTTTTTCACCTCGAGTATCAGGAAATCTGGTTCCGAGATTGGAACACAAATCATGAAAAGGTTATGTATACAGAATGACGAATATAAATTCAGCAATCAGCCTATAGCTTCCCATTTCTTTAATCTCAAACAAGGTTTAACAATGCTGTCCTATGATATCAATCAGTTCTGATTATCTTATTGAAGATGCCTTCCCTACGTAGCATCGTACGTTTGCGATTTCAACACGAAATCAAACCCAACAAGTGCAAAAACTCACGGTAAATTGTTACATCTCTTCCAATTCTCACTGTATGTTTTCTTTGTTAACAACTACGAGCCTTTTTCTTACCTTGGTAGTCATGTTTTCGCTGTTAGTTGTAATGAGACAAGATGCATCAAAAGAGTGTGGAATATACTATCCCACATCTTTTATGGCAACATCAACTGTCCACAGGAACGGAGTTATATGAGAGAAATTTCTAACGCACGCGGGCGTCGTCATGCTGCCAAGATTGTCTCAACACACAGCCCTTATGCTTGCTTGCTAGCACGTATGTGCGCATGCCGGTGATTAGCTACTGAAATGAAACCGCAAACCCACTGCAGCTTCGGTCCCTTCATTACTTTGGTTAACATTTTGCCTAGGTCTGAGCTGTGCGTGAGCCTTTACGTAGCCTATAACACCATTCGAGACTTTTCTTGACAGTAGGATTGCGTTTATACACTCCCATTCGTAGTTTCCTTCGCTCGTTGGCTCACTGCTGTGATTGTTGTAAGAGTCTTCTTGCAGAGCGTTATTAATCTTGTGGAGTCCAATAGAAGGATGAAAACAGCTTGGTATGATGCATAACGGTACGGAAATTTACGTGTTAACGTTAATGTACCCTTTGTTAAGTATTGTATCCAGTTTTCAGTGGAACTGAATCCCGTCCCAAGGTATCTTTGCACGCTTTGCAAAGGTTCTGTAGCTTGTAAAGTCCTCCTTTCCTCCTTTCATGGCTGTGCGGTATTCGGGCATTCGACACTTGGTGGTGTAATAGTTTTCATAACGACAGGAAAATGTTTTCTATCCGCCCACCATTTTGATAATCCAGGGATCGATTGGACGAAAATCCAGCACGACTTGAGGATGTTCAGGGTTTAGTACTCTCATAATCTGCCTTTCACTCTCTATTGGCTTAGCTGAATTGAAATTTACTTACTCTTTCATGAGATGCTGCACTACTCAACTTGTCCTTCCTCCATTTTGTTTTACTAGCAACAGCCATGGACGCGGTGGATGCCACGCTCGGATCAAAACGTCCCAGCATTGTCGTGAAAACATCCGTTCCCTCGCGAACAGTCACGTTCCGCAAGTTTCATGTCAACCAATTGGAGAATGTGAGCGTCTTGTTCGCCGACATTGTGGGTTTCACCAAAATGAGTTCGAACAAAACCGCTTCTCACTTGGTGTACTTGCTGAATGATCTATTTGGCAGGTCAGTATTTTGTGGCCCGTTCGACCATATTTTCTATCTATCCTAAAGCAGAAATTTATAATATTTTCTTCTTCTTCGTCCGTTTCATTCTTTATGTGATTGTCTTCCGATAACTTGGTTTTTGTATAGACGGACAATCGGCCTGCTTTTTGTTGCTGAAGCAATCTTTTCATCGCATCTTTACTATCTGGTTGACCTTTCATCCAACTTGACTTCAATGACGATAGAGATCAACATTACACAGCGATAGCCTGTTAATTCAAGGTTTCCCATATTTGAAAGGACTGCCGGGGTACATTATTATTCAACTTACTTCCGTTGATTACAATCCCCAGACGGATGTGCAATCGTTTGGTACTTCGGTGCTGTGAAGCTAACTCCGTGCTAAATTAATTTGCCACCGGTAGTAAGCTGCGCGCAGAAACTCGTTGAAATTTCAATGCTATTTCTATTTCCTTATATCCATCTGGTCCTAGGCCACCTGACAGTATTTTTGCCCACATGCAGTCTATGAATGTGCACGGATGTGCAATCGTACAGTACTTCTGTGCTGTGCGGCTAACACCTTGCTAAATAGATTGGCCATCGGTAGTGAGCTGCATGCTAAAACACGCTGGAGTCTCAATACCATCTGTATTATCTATTTCTCCTATCTGTCTAGGCCTGGGCAACCTGACAGTAGTATCGCCCACGTACAGTCTCTGACTGTACGACACTTTGCCTGGATCAGACTTGTGCTTTCATGCCATGCTATGACTGTGCGGCACTTTGCCTGAATCATTCTTCTGATTTCATAGATCATACATGTAATCAGTGTTTTCACTGTCGACCAAACGAAACGCAGGATTAGACTTTGTAGGACACTCTACCATACAGAACATTCTCTTTCCAGCCCCCATTCAGTCTTTTCTATCGCCTTTGAGTTTATGACAAAAAATGCAACACAGAAGCACACAATCAACCCAATTACCACTCAGTCTTCAAGACTGCACTTGGATGCCATACTATCTGGTTGCCCATGTCGTGTTTGAAAAATGGATACAAAGATTGCAATCAGACTCGGTACAGTTAGTGCCGCCAGTGAGTACCATCCCATCCACAGTGCTGCTTAGAGGCATATACGCAACACTGCCGCCAAACTAAATGCTGTAAAATCACGTGCGACGATAGTGTCAGGCATATAGAGGGAGGTTTTCGTTGCTTGCAGCTCATTGCCAACCACGATCAAGGAATCATGACCTTGCCTGGTGAATACAGATGTGCTGCGAATCTATAGTGGTGTCTAACCTTCAATTTTATGGATCTACTTGCATTTGATGTGCATTTAGCTCTCTGCAATTATCCAATGGGATGGGATAGGTGTACTTTTAGTATTCACTTGTAGAGAGTAATTGAGGTTTTGAGCTGTTTAAACACTTGTCACCCAGGGGTTTCCGCTCTGCCATATCACACACCTGCGCGCTTTGGACAATCACCAGATCATATCATATTTTTGTGACAATTTGGGCGTGTGCGCCACAGGTTTGGGTGCGATCCTCTCGGTCGAATGGCAGAGCTTTCTTGTTTTGCTAGCTAGAACCCAGCATGATATTAGATTTATTAAAATCATATTAAAACAAGTTTGCTTGTCTCTACTTGACTGACCAGAATCCACCAGAATACATTGCAATGTGACTCGTAAAACACGCTAAAAATCCTCTTTTTGGTCAAGAGCTACGCGTCAATCAATAAAGCCTGTTAAACCGGGGATACAACCAAACAAACAACATCGACTCTGCTTGTGTGTCTGTCCCGCGCTCCCTCTGTCTATTGTTTCGTTCTCTGGCCCTTTTTTACTACCAAAATCAGACGAATAATCCGTGTTGCATGCACGTCACTTCCTGCGCCTTTCGTGTAAACCAAACGTCTTTTTGCCAACAAACACACAAGATAGCTTTGATCTCTGGTGTTTTGCTAATAATGTGAATATGACATTGAAGCGCTATTTGTTGATGTTAAATAAAAATCGTCCACTTTCAACATTTGTTGCGCGATTCATCGGTTGGCTTGTAATATCGAATCAGCAAAGTATTTCATATATACTTAGACGTTTCCAAGCAACCTTTAGATAGCAATTCTATTACTGTTGCACCGCGTGATAGGGTACTTCTGTTGGTCAAAGCAAGAGAATTCCACGACGTGGAATTCTCTTGCTTTGACCAACAGAAGCCCAGTTTGCTGGGCTCTAAATTTACTTTTGTGCAACTATCTCCTCCTGGACGATGAGTCAGCTTCAATGAAGTGTCTTGGGAATTTGGGTACAAAGCGGCGTCCCCAGCACCAATCGGCGTTTGTTCGAGTCAGCTTCTCTAGCCTTTGCACAACCAAGTGCGACCTGCAAGGCAGCAGGGAGTTGCAAGAAAGAG